>JAKEYF010000513.1:0-34302 GCA_021527775.1 Lactarius sanguifluus
TCCCTGCCCCCGCCGCACTCCGACCCCATTCTCCTCGGACCAACACACTCTATCATAAATCCCCGGTGGTTCTGACCGCCCATGCGATCACCACTGAGCGGGAAGCGGATCGATCATGATTCACCATCGTCATCCATCGCTGAGCATTGGCGTTACGTTAGTATTTGCGCGAACCCTTCGAGTTGATCACCAGACGTACCTCGTCTTCGTTACCCACACCGTAATTCACGCTCGCTTTCCGCAGACTTCTGGTTGAGGTGAGAAGAAGGAACCAGACATATGACGTACGATGGCGACGCTATACCCAGGGCTGATGCTACGGCACCAGCACTCGCGACGATCGGCGCCCACAGTCACCGGGACTACGACCGCATCACGGAGATGTTGGCACAAATCGCGCTGGAGAAGGCCCGCTCAGGAAGCAAGCAAGGTTCTCGGCGAGCTACTGCGCGGCGCCGGCAACGGGCTTACTGTATAATGTTGGAACAAAACTCGAATAGAGAGAACGATCTTCGTGGGAGAAAAAAAAGGGGATCCCCCAAAATGAGGGGGAAAAAAACGGCAGGACGACAGACAGTTACAGTACAACAATGTGACCGACAGTATGAGCGAGCGGTTGCCGCAGCATAGCGAGTCCAGGGGCGGCGGCGCCGTTAAAGATTTGAGTTACGGAAGTTGTGTTCGCTTTACGTGCTCGAACTCCTGACGGTGATCGCGGGTATCTGCGGTGGGCCATGTGCTCGCTTTACAGGCCTCATAGCGCTCAATGGCCCTAACAGGCAATATCAAGGGCTATGACCCGTCATCTGACCGCGCAATCAAACCCAGTTGGGAACACGAAAGGAGATGAAGATGTTTACATTCGCTCTACATACAATAAATACAATAGCAGATCTCCATGATGTCCGATCTAGGGGACTATTAACGATACGCAAGCTACAGAAGTCCATATGAGATTGTGAAAAATGGGACGGGACGGAAAGAGAAAAGGGAAAGAAGAGAGGGATCAGCAAGCATGGATGCGGAGACGATAAGGGTAACCAATAGGACAGCGAAGGACGTAGTTCAAAGGGATAAGGTAACGGAATCGGAAACTACGATGCAATATGGGGACAAGATTATACACAAAAAGCATTGGGGGAGCCCAGAGGCGCCCGCGCATCAAGGTGTCATCAAATGTTGTCGTTCGTTCATCATGAGGCTCGGTGGGGATGATGGTGGAAAGGTGGAAAGTGAAGTCGACGAGTCAGCTGTACCAAGTAGATGCGGAAGATGCGGGGGGGATACAAGAAAGAATGTTACATGGTGACAGCCCCGTAGCCCCAGCTGTCTTGGTCATCAGCGTCCTGTTCAAGTTTAAACGACCCCCCAGCAGATTGGTGATCAGGGCTCGACTCTTGCGCCTTCATACAACCAGAACCACCTTCTGAGCGTACTGAATAACGAACATTCTATTAGGATCGCGATAGAAAAAGGGTGTGATGGAAAAATGACGCACAGTGACGATTAAGTGCATCAAGCCGCGCAAACGGCTTCCTGCAACCATCGCAAGTGAATGGGCGATGATTCGAATGCAACTGCTCGTGGCGCTTGCAGTCGTGCTGTCGCGCAAAACCTTTGTTGCACCCAGGCCATTTGCACTGGAAGGGCTTCTCGTCATTGTGAGAACGTAAGTGCCCTTAAAGATGTCCATAGAATGAGTGACAGTAAATCAGGCGCGTGTGGAGAAGACACATACCTTTGAGATTAAAATGACGAGTAAACGTCGAACCACATCCTTGAATAGGACACACGAACTTCGCATCGTTGATGCGCCGTTTCATGCTAGCATCAGCCGTCGCAGTTGTCGTCACATTCGGCCTCGCGACTGGGACTCCCGGTGTCGTACCGCGAGACCCACCAGATGCATAATCACTCTGGTATAGGTCCTCTCTCGACATGTTGTTGATGAGCGGGGGTTGCCCATTTCCAAGACCTGGATCAGGAAGAGGTTCTGTGATGCGTCCTGGGCTGCTAGAAGGGCTGGCTGGATATGGTGACGCGCGTACAGCTCCCCAAACGGGGCCAGCGATGCTTCCGCGCTCCCGGGAGCCGCTCGAGGCACGACGGTGATGCCCGCGGGGGAACGGTTGAGTAGTAGGGGGATGTAAGAACTGAGTTTGCTGGGCGAGCAAGTCGACATGCCGGCTAGGGGGGAAGCTGGGGATGGCAGAGCCGGGATAAGGGCCAAGCATTGCGGGTCGTAGGTCTTCGGAACGCGATTGTCTATGAGTCAGTCTCGGACCTCCACCGCCGTCCGAGCGAGCGCGTCTCAGTTGTGAAAAATCGGGGGTAAGAAAAAGGGAAGAGCCGCCTTGAGAACTGGAATTTTGGAAGGAGTATGGGTGCGGGAGAGATCCCGAACTCAACGAGGTTTGAATAGCGCTTGCGGAGGAGGACGGACGGGGAATGACGTCGACGGGGGGAAGAACCTCGTTCATATGCACGGTTCGACCGCTAACGAAATTAGATGAGTTATGGTCAAGATGTCGACTCTGGGGCGCTTGCTGATTGAATAACGAACTGGAGTTCCACTGAGGTGGACGAGCAGAGGTGTCAGACTTTGAACGAGTACGAGAAGGAGAAGGAGGAAGAAGATATTCGTCTTGAACGGAAGTTGAGAGATCGGCAGAGGGGGTCCGGGATTGCTGAGCAGACGCAGGGAAGTTAAAGAGGCCGGAACCATCGGAGGGACCGGCGCTGGAACGGAACTCAGACGCCGGGTGTGATGGAGCGGAGTTTGCCGAGGGGCCGGATGAATGATGGCCCCAACTCGACGATGGCACAATTGATGGCGTTGCTGATCCTGCGATCGGTAAACAGTGTCAGTGACAAACTCATGAAGAACAAAGACCGTGGTAGTCTTCCGGGGATACGGACCTTGGGAAATCGTGTTGTTCCTGAATCCCGTCGTTTGAGTCGTCTCCCCGCCACTCACGGGCGTCGCGGGAACAATATGAAGTCGAGGGCCTACCCCGTCACCTTCTGGGGCATGAATCACCGGTTGGCCTTGCGCGTACCCACTCGGCTGATTCAGGTCGGGGATGACAAGCACTGGTGGTGATTGGGGCTTCATCTGAGGAGAAGTGGATTCACTGCGCATCGGGACTGGGCCATGATATGGAGATTCAACGCGAAGCTGGTTGAAGTCAAGGTGGGGGGAGGCACTGACGCCGGGATGCGAGGACACAGACGAGGCTGGACTTCGGCGATCATTCTCAGCTCCGCTCTCAGCCCCACCATTGCTCGATGACGGGGACCCGTGATCGTAGTACGCTGGGGAATGGGGGTCGTCTGCGGGGGTGATGGAAACTGATACGCGGTTCGAGTTGTTGACTCCTGACATGAAGTCGTCGTCAAACATTAGAAGGCCTGCTGATGCGGGTGGGTCGTATTCTGAGGGGTCGTCTCTGGGTGAGATGGCTAGGGGATCGTTATCAAAAAGAGCTAGGCTATCGTCCTTTGAGTCAAAATCCAGCTCTGAAACAGCTGAGTAAGGCGAGTTTTGGTACGAGCCGTTATACGACGGCGTGGCTGGATAGTGAGGGCTGGACGGTCGAAGGTCAAAAGAATCGAAGGCCGTGTGATGGGGAGAGAGGTCAAGATTATCTGGGAGGAGACCGGAGGGGCGGAAGTCGACACCGTCGTCGGGATCAGATAGAAAACGGTGGGATTGATGTACTAGTTGGTCCATGACCCGGGACGGAGTGGGGATATAATATAGCTGGAGAGTGCGACAAAAATGGAGGAACAGAGGATCTAGAAATGCTGTTCCAGAGAGGCAGTGCGGAAGAGACAAATGTTGTGTGGTTGAGATGAGGGTTGGAAGGGGGCTGTTATAATAATCTTAGAAAACTTGGATGGCGGACCCCAAGAACTAGTCAATTGGGGCTGTGTTGGCACGACCCCCGAATCCAATTGCCGTTCCCACAACATGTAATGCCCATAGGCGCGCACAGCCCGCTCAGGCTCTTCCGGGGCTGTGTCCCGTCCCCTCCGTTGTACTGTACGTCATGAGAAATACAACGATTCTCTACTGTGAAGCAAACGTCTGAACCTTACCCTTACCATGCCTGTCGCAGCCCACCATCTCGTCCTCGTCTTCCCAATTATACCACACCTTCCTGACGGAAGTTGAACTGCGATTTAAAAAATGTGGAGGCCGTGCACCTGCGCACAGCCTTTCTGGCACACTGTACTGTAGGGGGCAGTGCAGGATATTCGATTTACTGCTAGCCGCATCTCCGCTCGGCCTATTTCAAAGTGGTGGACGAATGCTGTGCCTAGATGTACCCTCACAAAGATCGGGAAAGGTTCCGTCGTTCCATCAATCTGACCCCCATCTGACCCCCCACTGTTAAGTGCAAACACAACGGGCCACGAGCAAACGTTTTAGCGCCATCTCTGATCCCTGATGCTTCTCTTCCCAAACGCGTACACCTACCCCCGTGCTCAACACCATCCATCAAGACCACCATCACTGACACATGTCCTCCTGCCGGTACCAAGGCGGATGCCAGGAAGCCTACTGACGAGTGGATCATCTGAGACAGTGCAGGAGAAGACGCATACACCGGCACAGACAAAACTCAGACAATCAAACGGCGACCTATCAACATTTAATCATCATCGTTACTTTTACATGTCTGCAACGAGAGCAGTCAGACCTTGCAAATCGTGGTACGATGCTTGATCATGAGTGGGATCATGCCGAGCCACCTGAGAGATCATCGCTTAGCATGACACCATAATGGTCTTGAATCCTGTCCATCGTATTCCTGATACTGCACCATGCCGCCAATGAGGACTACTGTAATACTGACCAATTCAATACACCTAATCTGCAGTTCCGCTGGAGGCAGCATCTGTCTGACGCTGGATTTGCCTCTCCTGCCATCTGTTACGGCTTTTATTTACCTTGACCATGGTGGTCAACTTAACGACCTCGATTACGAAATTACGAAATCAGTATGTGACTTCGCGGACCTCAGGAATGCGGCGCTGTGGTGGTTGTAGGTGGTAGGGCCCTGGTGAAGGTGTAACTTACCTTGGGTTGCTCTGCTGGCACTGTCCGGCAATCTAACCGGCTTCAAGATATTCGGGGCGGGAGCAGGCGGGACATCCCAGTTTTGTGGTCCTGTTCGCCATCCTGGTATGGAACCCAGCCCCCGAAGGCCCGCGCCGCAGGCAACTGTCATACTCACATTTGCCGTGGCGTGTGAACCACTACAGTAGTAGGTTGGTTCGATAAACTGAAGAGCTCCTAATCTGGCGCTCATGGCACTGCATAGCCAACCCAACCCTGGGCCTTTATTCCTGTGTCTTCTACGTTCTAACTATTCATACAAGGTCCACAACTTGAAGTTATTACAGCCGTGAGGACGATTGCACAGGAAATGAAACAATGCGGTCTTCGGCGACCCGGATGCAGCAACTGTTTGTGTGCGTGCTTTATCTGCATGCCGAGATACGCGGGTCATATTACGGCACTGTGGGACGGATTGTGGCCTCAATGCGCCACACAAGACGTCCTCTGGGAGGGAATCTCCCTGGGACCTGGTTCCGTGATGCTCGCCACGACATGCACACATGGTGCGCAGGGATTGGTGGCCTCCTCCGAACGGGGACATTCCGCTGGGCACGGGCGGAAATACAGGTCGTGTTCTAGTGGTTTCGAAGCCATCTGGCAGGCTGTGGTCTGGATGGGGCTGGGATAATAATAAGTTAATCAGGGGGGGCAGCAAAGAAGGGTGTGGGCGTCGCCTGGTTCCCTTAGATAGAAATTGAACCTCGCCATGCCTCTGCAAACTGCTAACCGCGCGCGATTCGGTGCGGGTGTCAGTTTTTGGGCGTTTCGTTGGTTTACAAACGAAATGGGCACTCCGTGTCTAGTCTCCTTCCTCGAGACAAAATTGGAAAACGTACGCAGTACATTTCTCCGGTTTGACCGGGCGAGTTAGACACGGATCGAGTCTGTCAGGTTGCTCGAGTGAGGAATGGGTGACACCAAGGGTGACACTCTTTTGGGAAATCGTTGTTATTTCTGGTTATCACGAGCACCACCCTGCCGTTGCTCGGCACTTTGCGAGCGTCTGCTCGCAAGGGTCGATCGGGCAACGAGGCGTCCGTGCCTTGCTCTGTGCCACACCCACTGCTGGCAGTTGCACGATAAAGTGGGTTAGCGGGCAACGTGTTCGCTGAGGTTCCTCATGGCATGTACTACCACGGTTCATACGGCGACTTGGCCCTGACAACGACAGTTGTGCTCGTTTTCCCCCCCCCTGATATCAGCGGCCGCAATATGGCCGCCAGACGCCAGATCGGAGTACACACCGCGTGGACAAAAGCGCCCAGCGGCGGGTGAGTATGGCAAGCAGGAGTGAGCAGCCCCAAGATGGATATCGCAAAACGAATATTCAAAACTCCGCATCGTGGATCAGATAGCCGATTCAATAGCCTTACTCCCGGTATCGCTACTAAGGCTATGGATTATGTAATTATGTAATCATTCCAAAAATTACCATATTCCCGGGACTCTGGCAATTCCTGTAATCATTTTTGTCCCCTGTTGTGACTCGGTCACATCGCCGCACATGCGAGGGTCCGTCGTTTGGAGCTCAGGGTTGGCAGCCCGTCGCTCCCTTTTCCCTGGCCTGGTGGCCACCCCCCCATACACTACAGTAACTGCCCAGAATTTTTTGTCTAAGGTGCGCAATGTACAAGATCTAACCTGTGCAGTCTGTCACTGATACCCAGTAGGATACTCGTGTCGTGCACACACTGGCAATGCGGCCTCGGGTTTTCACAACACAGCGCTAACACGCACTTCACTATCAATCACTCCGTTTTTCCCGTCGTTCTTCCTATCTACATACGCACGCACACACTCTCTCGTCAGTTCATCATAATCCATTGTCTCTTTCTCTGTCTTTCCCTCTGCTTTCCCTTCATACTACCTTACCCCTGCGATTTCTTGTCTCGCTGCCATGTTTCGATCATCGCAGCGTCCCGACTCGTTTCCTGTGCACCTCCCACATCCCTACCATGTCTCCCTGATCCCTTTCTGCGGTAGCTACTGGCCTGTGTATTTAAACAACACTGTTGAATAGACCAGCATTGTTATTTCCCCCCTCTTATTGTTCGCTTGCATGATTTTTGAGGTCATGTCACTCAATGGCACCCGGAACTCTCGCAAAGTCGGACAACTCTCGTCCTCATCTCGGCCCCCCAATTGTCTCTCATCGGTTTATGCTTGCATTCGCATTCTCGCATTCGTTCCCTCAATCTTCCCACTCCACCCTCTTGACGCCTTGACCTGATCGCTGTCGCACCAGCACTTCGCCAACCACACCTTAGGATCTCAGCTTTGTCTCTGTCCTTTCTTCAACTCCTGCGGAAATCCTCTCCGCCTTCGGACTCACTGGACGCTCATGTCCCTACAGTGGAGTGCAGGTGGGCAGTCATTCGGACTCGTTACTGGCCCATCAGCAGTCACATCCCATGTATTATATACATCGGAATCCGAGTTATTTTGTTTTCTTGTAGGTTGTAAGTGGGTTGACTCCGTTTGAGTCTTATGTGACTTGTTTTTGTTTTTCTCCACCGTTCCGCTCCATTGTCGCTACTCTGACTGCAAGTCACAATCCGTACAGCACTGGGGTTTTCCAGTGCACAACACCTCATCGCAGAGGTGAAGCCGACAAGCTACGACAGGCACCTTCTTTGGTGCCGTCGTGCTCGCCGTCTTCTCTGCTGTGGAGTAGTACGATGCACCAACAACGCCAGCCACAACTTAAGCTTCCCACTTCGGCTGCGCGTGATCCTGACCGTGGCGACTCCAATGTGGCATACAACCCCGACCCCGACCTCCACTACTATCACGCCACCGTGACCACCATACCCATTCCGGCCTTCAAGCTTCCAGGTGCAGGTTGCCCTGCAATGGGCGACGTTTTCATTGAGGTTGGTTTCTCATTCCCTTGTAGCTTGAGGTTGTGTCGGTTGTTCTGAGCTCCACACCATCGGAGGTTTTCTTCCCTTCAAAAAGCCTGGCCCGCTGGGATAACACAGGCTCTGGGCCCGAAATCGCGTGTTTTTCCGTGTTTTCTGTCTCGGTCCGGCGTCGCGTGGCATTTCGGATTCGCGTTGTCTCAATGGCTTCACCATCTTCACGCCTCCATTCCTTCTCTCACACTCTCCCCGCCCGCTGTCTCTTCCGCCCTCGCTCACCCTTGCCTCTCGTCGCCATGGACTACCGTCGACACCAACCCCTTCGCAGATGGCTCGCAAGCCGCTCGTAGACAGGTCGCGCGTCATGCCGTCCTTTGTCAACCCTCTTTCGTCGCATCACCCATCCCTTTCAACCGTCGGCTGTCTCCAGCCACCCTCAAGACGCCGTCAGAGATCCGAGATCGCCATAAGGATTCGGAGGAAGGACTCGTATTGTCGTGCGTCGTCGTGTCTCGATTTCTTTGTTCTCGTATGCCCGGTCTTTGCTTCCTTTTACCTAGATGTTCGTTGTTCGCCTGACTCGGGTCCGCGCCCATGCACCTTTGTGCCGTCTCGTTCGCCTTTCGTACCTTACTCGTCTCGATCGTCTCCGCGTTCCGTTCCTGCTGACTCCTACCACCCTATCTCTTACTGTACTTCAACTTAGTCTCAGATCGTTTCGTACATGGTTCGCATGTATTTAAACCGAGGTTCCTGGCTCGCAAATATCAGTCTATCGTCGTGTTTCCCCTCTTCGTCTCTGCGTGATCCCGATTTGAGTTAGGCCCGCCGCTCGGGCACTCTTGTCATTACCTCGTCTCGCCGTCTCGGACGGCATCGTCTCACGTTCGGTTTCGTCTTCCCCGTTCTCGTTTCGTCTCGTCTCGTCGCTCTTGCCCTTGCCTCGTCCGTTTGCATTCGCAACGGCTCTCGCCATCGCGAACGTTCCGGACTCGACCTTCCTCTCCCTCTCCTCTGTTACTCCTGCACGGAATCCCCTCCGCCTACGAACTCACACGGACTCGGCTCCGTACATCACCGTCGATCAAGTTAGTTCTTATTTTTCCGATATCATTATTTCCTCGACGGTTTGCCAGTGGTTCTTGTGCTCTCTACTCTCTGTGGTATGACGTTCATCGCTGGGCCTCAAGCGCAACCGACTTGATCTCCTTTTGTGGCAAACCCTCGTCAAGATGTCTTTTTTGTTTGGTTATTTTACTTTCTCGGTCAGCTTCCATATTCATCTGTTCATCCCAGGTCGTCGATCAAGACTGCCAATCAATTGCTCAAGATTGCGCATCTATCTGTCTTTTTCCCCTGTCTATCGGCTCTCTAATGTTTCATCAACGACACATCGCATGCTTTCGCATCTCGCACTGGCATTCTCTCTCTCTTGGACTTCGTACAAATTAGAAAGGCGGGGTTCAAAAGAGCGACCACGGTCAGTTGACGTATCTATGAAAACGCAAATGCCCAACTTTACACACCAAGGCACTCTGCCAACGCAAGATTGAGCTCGGGTCCACGAAGAGGTGATGATGACAATGACGACAACCCAATAACAGACAACACGATGATACGCCAGCGCTCTCCCTGGCCGGTGAATTCACGCATTTTGCGGTTTCTAACAGTCTCTATACGTTCCACAGCCATGCCCCTGCGCTTATGCGCTCTCTAAGCGCCGCGTTCACGCGCTTCGCTGGCTCTCTGTGCGCTCGGCTCTCTCACTCCGGACTCTTACCTTCGTGTTTTAGCTTTCCCCTGTCTATCTAATGCGCCCCATTCCTTAGCTTACTTTCCTTAGTATATAGCCCATGTAATTACAACTTTACACCCCAGGTTATAGCAGAGACTTTCCCTCACAGATTTCGGACTTTTGAGCTCAGTGTAGCTCACTCCCTCGCGTTCCCAGCGTGCCGCACTCGCGCGCGGCCTTAGTAACTCGATCCCGACGCGTTTCCGACCCCGGCGGCCATCCATACGAAGTTTCGCGCCGTGCCGAAGCGTGCGCGACCGTTTCCGACCACCTACGACCAGCCGACACCGTTCTCTCTCCCGACGTCGCCGCACTTGCGCGCGGCTTTAGCCCTTCGACCCAGACGCGTCCGCAATCGCCGCGGACCCCGATACGACACCTCGCGCCCCGCGGAGGCCTGCGCGATACCTCGCGACGCTTCACACCCCCCAAATCCTGCGCACGCCATAGACCGTTTCCTAGCGTTCAGGGACGGTTTAGGGTATCAACGAGTTCGGGCCCAGTGCGAAACCCATCCAGACCGAACTGCACCAGTACCGAGACCAGTACTGCACCCCGGCGATATTGGACCCCGGACCGGACTGGACCCTCTGTGCTGGGCTGTGAACCGGACTCCATTCTGTCGTACCAAGACCACTGCATCCCTAGTTTGATGGACTGTGGGTTTCCGGAACGATGTCGGGCGAGTGGTATGGGAAAGGGAGAAACGATGGATGGGCCACAAATATACTACTTCAAGGTGCCAGAAAAAAAACATGTCAAGCGCTTGTCGCTAGTAAGACACAAGGACAGTTGAAAATCCTTCAAGTTTGTATTAACAAAGAGACGCATTGTATTGTTCTGGCTATTGAATGAGCTTGCACCTCCAACAAATAGATTGCAGGGGCGGTGCGCGCAGTACAGAGTAAGTATTGGGGGTGTAAAGGGGCAAAGCCTGGCATCAGGAAGTGGCGAGAAAGATAATATACTCGGACCATTCGCTACAGTTGCATGTGACTCGGCGAGTCACAACAGGGGGCAAAAATGATTACAGGAATTGCCAAAATCCCGGGAATATGGTAATTTTTGGAATGATTACATAATTACGTAATCCATAGCCTTAGTAGCGATACCGGGAGTAAGGCTATTGAATCGGCTATCTGATCCGCGATGCGGAGTTTTGAATATTCGTTTTGCGATATCCATTTTGGGGCTGCTCACTCCTGCTTGCCATAGGTGAGTGACGAGAGCAACATGCGAACGTGTGAAAATAGGAAATTGCTCAAAAAGGAGAAATAACCATATATCCAAAATTGTAAATTTTTCGTCTGGCTTCGTACCGACGTCAAGATGGGACAGAGCCGCAGCATTCCCCCTGAGCATCCCGGAACTACCACTGTATACAATTCCCCACACCCCCACCCCCTGGGCGCTGTTCCGATGCACGCTGTCGTTTGTAAGGACTAAGCGCCCATACACAGAGTCGAGGGACTTCGCGACGATAAGTAATCAAAGTGAGGCAGCCGCGGAGAGTGAGGAACAGGTGAGAAAGTCATGATCTGACAATCGGGTTAACCACTGTTGGGATTCCTGCAGGAGGTCATCGTTTGTTCGTTCATTCATCCGTCTTTGAACGTTGAACGTTTATCTCCCGCGAGATCGAGAGCAGCTCTTCCGCGGTTCTGAGGTGTGCAGCATACAGCATGGGGGGATCGTATGGGAAGGAGTATCCCGTGCGTTCCGTGACTGGACCGAACGAGATGCACAGTTGCACACCGAACCGTTGTCGCGCGGGCGACCCTGAATCATGATACAACCTTGAAAATTTAAAAGGTAGCGAAATGAAAGCTATCTGAGGGCGACCATGGGAACGTGGCGCGGGTTGTGATCGGTGGAAGATTAATGGTACAGTATACGTGCACACAAGTTGCAGTACTAGTTGCAGTTGCAATAATTTGGGTGTCCGTTATCCGCGCGCAAGGTGTGAAGGGACTCAGACAGATGGAACAAGAATGAGTTCGCCTCACCTCGTTCTCGTTTCATTGTTACTGTACTGACGCCAAAGCACGCACGCGTCTGGCGTGCCAGCCGCTGGCCACACTAGTCTCATTCAAGCGACCACATAGAGTCAGGTGCCGAAAAAGACAAAGCTACCTCGTGATGGTGGCGTCCCGGGTAGTGCCGCGGCTCCCATCTACCCAAGTCCCATCGCCTACAGCAACGTGGACCACTTCATAGTACTGTATGTGTGAGCAGTCCACCAAGGCTCGATTTTTTTGAACAAAAAAAGAAGGAAGATTTCCATTTCATCGAGTTCAGGCTCACTCTCACACCCCAACAGCCCTATTACCTATCGCCAGGGTTAAAGCCGGATCTGACTATCGAATGACCCCCCATCCGGCTTGGCTGGGCTATAGCTTTGCTGTTTTCTGACTTCAGCAACTTTGGCTCAACAGCTGGTGCCTCCAGTTTACCGAGAGTCCTGGACCGGCTTTAATAGACCCGGTGCCGGGCCGGAAAACTACTGGATGTGCGTTTACGCTCCTACCCTACACTGGAGAGGACACACACTTTGGCTCAGTGGCACACATATATGATTGAACGACGGCGCCTGGCTGTTGAAATTTGAAACCCGCATTCCATGCACCGACGTGGATCGCACATTTGTCATGGTGGGTCATGCGGTTCCTGTCATCACCTTTATTAAAAGGCGTAACCTGTCGCAGTTTGCCTCTAGCGCAGGCAATTCCCCGGTGTTATACTCATGCTCCAGACGACGTCTTTACTCTGCGCGTTGTCGCTGGCTGCGTTGGCGTGTGGCCATCCCGGAACGTTGGATGACCGTGCAACACTGGCTGCGACATCTCGATTGAATGCAACTTGCCATCAGATTGCCGCAGCCATCTCTAACGCTTCCGAAGTGTTCTATCCTCGTGTGTCCCGTGTATTGCTCGTTCCTAACGTTCGAACTGACATCTGGATTCTTGGATATCTTCTCAATATGTCTCTGACATCACACATACATACGCGTCGAGTTCCCAGGCATCCGTCTGCTCTGTAGAGCCAGGGTCGGCGGATGACGTGAGCAAGATTGTATGATGCTGTGCATTGTTTGATTTGCTCCCACTGATTGCATGTCTTTGTAGCTACGCATCATAGGGTCGACACGCACGCCATTTGCGGTGAAGGGTGGAGGTCACGCGTCTAATCCCGGGTTCTCCTCGACACGTGGCGTTCAGATCTCCCTGGCACGCTTCGACAAGATAGCGATTAATTCAACTGCCGGAACTGTTGAGCTCGGTCCTGGTCTTACCTGGGATCAAGTGTATACTGCGCTTGATCCCGCTGGAGTGAATGTCATCGGAGCACGCATACCAGGTGTTGGCGTTGCCGGTGTGACACTTGGTGGCGGTGAGTGTCATTAATTGATGCCTCAATGGGGCGTAAATCCATGACTATGTGTAGGGTTTTCATATAAAAGTAACGAGTATGGCCTTTCTGTCGACAACGTCGTAAGTTACGATCTTGTCCTACCCAATGGAACTATCACGACGGTCACTTCGAACGATACGGATCTCTGGTTCGGGCTGAGAGTAGGTTATAACCCATCGAATACACCACAGTCTTGCTGATATTTATAACTGCAGGGAGGAATGAACAATTTTGTGCGCGACGAAATTGCTGGGGAATGGTTCTCCGAAAACTCAAGTGATTGACAGGGAATTGTGACCAACTTTGTTGTCAAGTCGTATCCGCAAACGAAAGTTTGGGTTTGTATCGAGAACGGATTTCGGAGAGAATAATACTGACATACTGGCTGGAAGGGTGGTTTTATGTTTTATCCGCCGAACCAATTGGCTGCGGTCAAAGATGCCCTCGTGGGGTATCAGCGAAAGCAAGATATCAAGGCTTCAGCCGCGGTGTTATTGAATTATGGGTCTGGCCAAGTACGCTCGCAACCCTCGTTGTATTTAGAAGAACTGAGCTGACTCCCAATAGTTGCTAGTTGGATCTTTTCTTTTCTATGATGCACCTGTTCCTCCTCAGGGACTTTTTGACGATTTCTTGACCATTCCGACCACCTCGAAGAACGTATCGACTACATCATTCGCCGATTTAATATTATTATTCAACCAATTAAACCCTTCTCCCGGTAGTATACGGTTGGTGGTCTACTCTACCCAGCCGCGGTGAAGCTCACGGAACTTCTAGCAACTATTTCTGTGGGGTCCCAGTCACCCAATACTCACCTGCCGTTTTTGACGCATTTGTGAATCAAACCAAGGTCAATACCTCTTTTCGAGCCAATAATTGTGACCACAAGCTGAACGAGTTGGCAGTTTTGGGGGGCGTATCTTGCTTCCCTGGACAAAAATTCAACTGTCGGTGTAACCCTTGAGCCGTTCGACAGTGGTGTCTTCTCCCACGGGTCTGGATCTGCATATCCCCCAGATCGCTCCCAAGCAGTCTTCCCGTCTGTCTTGGGCTACACTTGGACCAATGCCTCGATCGATGGCATCGTTGCCTCTGCGATGCGCAAGGAGTCGGCTGCGATTCACGCTGTCGCGCTCGCGGATGGGCAGAATGTGTCACATGCCGCGGTCTATGTGAATTACGCGCTGTTCGACACACCACTAGAGGACATTTATGGACAGAACGTGCCGAGGCTTCGTAAGATCAGAGCAGCTATAGATCCGAAGGATGTGATGGGGCTCGCTGGGGGGTTCAAATTCTAGTTACTTTATAAGCAACTCACTTATTGTCTCTCAACAGACATTGGTCCCCACTTATTGTACTTACTGTCCGCTTTAAATTTCGTGTCTTTATGCATCTCCGTCGCGACGTTCATAAATCTAGTTGCCGGAATGCTGCAGCTCTGTGCTTGTGGCCCACCGGCCCAACGCCGTTACACCCACGTATCAGGATCTTGAAGCTCAAGCTGCTCAACAATATCCACCCATGGAACCACTGTATCTTTTTACGAGGAGAACGGTCGGAAAGATATTGAAAAAGCCGCAATATGGCCTAGAAATCATCGACCCCCCTCAGTGAGGCTGCTTACATCGACGTCCGAGTCAGTACGAAGATCACAGACAATTCCCGGTACTCTAAACTCGCGCCCGGCAGGAGCGCGTTTCTCATAAGCTCGACTTTAGTTGCATAACAAAGCCATAAGGCACATTAGTACTACGGTACCAGTACCAGAAGCCCCATAGGTTCGTTAGAACATGCATACAGCTCGCGAGCAGAACTGAGCCAAAAGCTCGGGGAGGCCAACAGGACTGCGAGCTGGGCGCGGTGCTGAAGGCTTTCCTTCGAAATGGAAGGCTTCGCATTCTACTGTATCCATGGCGTCTCGAATCTCAGACGCCGGAGGGTGCAGAGCCTGATGGTGTTGTGAACGCAGCAGTCTTGTGCGTCGGGGCTCCGAACTTGTCCAGCGGTTAAATTTTAGATCGTGAGGCGGGGGCTTTCGTCTGTTGGCTTGAAGGAGGCGGAAAGACTGCGGAAAGACAAACCGACTCACTGTAATGAGTGCTTTCTCCGGCCGGACTCAGTCGGTTGCCTGAATGACCATGACATTCACTGGTACTGCATTCCCTTAAAGGCATTTCTCTCTCTATGGGCTCATAACCCCGCCGCGACCATCCTACTGGTGGTATCGGCGACCCGGAAACATGATTCACGCCGTCTTCGTTCTTCGTTCATAAGGGCAGCTAATTGCGCTACCAAGGTAGTTAGAGACCGGCGTTTCCCCGCCTCGCCTTAAAGCCTAGTCTCTTCTGCATAGGACCAGTTCCTGTGCTGCGAAATTTCGTCACTTTTGTTTTTATCTCCTAGCGTACTGGGAAGTGCCATTCGAGTTGAGTGGAGATGTGCGAGAAATCTATGAGATGGGAATAGCCTAGCCAATCACCAACCCACCAAGCTGCTGTCAGTCCGTCGATTGCAAGGACATGGTGCAAAATATGAGGGGGCGCATGCTGCCCTAAAAATAACCTCCGGGGGGCCATACGTATCAGGCACATATCCCGAGCGCTGACACGGGTGCGCGGAGATGCGGTTGCGCATTGGCGCCGCCCATCCATTATCTGCTAACACTGCTTTCAACGACTATCGACGACGCCTATATAGAGTCTTCGTGGGAGCTATGTTGTCGATTTCTCTGAACGAACATCAACCACTTCGAATATGGTGGACTGGCATGATCCCGCTGTTTTAATTCTGGACTATGCATCAGCAAATTAAAAATAAAATTTTAGGTGCTTACCAAAATCGAAAGAGTTTATGTAGGTTATAACCGCATTTAAGCTCATATTATTATTACAACAAAATAACAATTGCTTGTAATCGAACCACGATCCACAGCCCACTTGTAAGCGCTTATAGTTTCTGTGAAAGTCTCATGGTTGAATTGTAAGTACATACAATTTTTGGATGGCTCTTGTGGCGTGGTCATGGCCAAGATATGGTCGCACACAACTTCAGTTCCGGATGGCTCGAGGATGGGTTATATGCGCGCGCGCCGGCAAAACGACCATGGCGTTGTAAGGTTAGCTCAGGCTCTGGGCCCGAAATCGTCCACTTTCGGTCTTTTTGGTCTCGATCCATCGTTTGTCTCTCTCGCCTCATACCACACACACTCCTCTTGCTTGTTATTCCTTCGCCATCGCTCACCCTCGCCTCACGCCGCCCGCCATGGATGCCGATGCCGACCGCCTCGCAAATAGCCCATAGGCACGAGGACATAGGCCGCGCGTCCCCGCGTATTGTGCCTCCTTTGTCCATCGCCCCCCCCGTTCAGCGAATCGCCATCAGTACCCGTCCCTTCGGAGCAAGACGCTTCGCAACCGTTGTAAGGTTAGCTCGGGCTCTGGCCCCGAAATCGCATCGTTTCGGTCTTGGTCCGGCGTCGCGAGGCATAGCTGTATCGTATCATCTCGACTTCCCCACTCACCATCAATCGCTCGTCCTTCCCTCTCGCTCCATACACACATACACTCACACACTCTCCCGCTCGTTTCTCCCTCGCCATCGCCCATCGCCTCACGTTTCCATGGTCTCCATCGCATCGCCCAGTCTCGCATATGTCCCTTTCAAGACGTCAAGTTCGCTCTCAGCTGCCTTTGGCCACCCGCAAGACACCGTCAGAGCCCGTATGCCGCCGTTGGATTCGGAAGAGGATTCGTATTGACGTGCGTCATCGTGTCTCCAGTCTGCTTTGTTCTCGTGTACTCTGCCTTCGCTTCCTTTCACCTAGAAACTTAGTTTCAGTTTCTCGTGTTCGTGCTCATACACTTCGGCCCCATTGTCTTGTCTCGCCACCCGTACCTTACCTCTTGTCCTGGTCTTGATCATCTCAGCGTTTCATCGTTCGCCCTTTGTATGCCACCTCCTGTCTCCATCTGATCCTACTGGCGCTGACATAGATAGTCTCTTCTGTATTTAAACTGCCTCTTTCCTTGCTGAATAGACGGCGCCCAGTCGCCATCGTTTCCCCCCTTTTAGCTCTGTGCTTATCCTGGAAGTCAGGCCCTACCGTGGGCACTCGAAGGATCAGCTCGCCAAGCTCTCGCGTCGTCTCACGTCGTCTCGTCTCGTATTTCCTCCCGCTCGCTCTCGTTCGCTCCAGACTCGGCTTCCTTTCCCCTCACCTCTGTAACCCCTACGGGATCCCCTCCACCTACGAACTCACGGAGTCGGCTCCGTACACCGTTGATCACTTCGGCCACGTTACTCTTTGTCTCTAGCGAGGGCGTGACCCCGTTTTTTGTTTTATAATTACTGATCTTTGTGTAGTAGTAGTGCACGCGCTGTCGTTCACGACCTGGTTTCTCGTCTCTTTGATACCTTTACCTTGTATCAGCCATTCACACCTTACCGTCTTGTCTGCCTCGATCGTCTCCACGTCTCGTGACTCGTCGTTTGCCCTCCATATGCCCCCTCCTCTAATACCTCTTACCTTACCCCAATATTCCTCGCACATTTTCGACTTAGCCTTGATACGTCATATACGGGTTCGCGTGTATAATAAACCCACTCTCGACTCGCAAATACAATGGTTGTGTTTCCCCTTTTCTGTTTCGTGTTGGCCCGGATACTCCATACAAGTTATGACGAGGGCAAACGTGTTGACGAGACAGCTGGGTCAGAGATCGATTCATGTTGTTGGGGTGGGCATCTTTTGTCTGTTCCGGTACCCCTCAAAAACAGAGCACAGCGCTCCGCCCCACGCGCTCTGGGCATCGCGTGCCATATCGGTCATATCGCCTCGCATCTACGCCATCGCCATCGATCACTCGCTTCCCTCTCCATACACACAAATTCTCTCTCTCTCTCCTCGCTCGCTATCTCTCTCGCCCACCCTCGCCTCTCTACCCCATGGACCGCCGTCGATGCAAATCCCTTCGCAAGCGGCTCGCAAGCCCCTCGTAGGCCGGCCGCACGTCCCCGTGCCTTGTGCCGTCCTTTGTCCATCGCTACCCGGCTTCGTCGCATCGTCCATCTCACCATTCTCTTTCATCATTTCGCCCGTACTTCCGTCGATCGTCGTGGAGTCGACGTGGACCCCTTTCATCCTTTGGCTGTCTCTAGCCACCGTCAAGATGCTGTCTCTGGCCGCGCTGTCCAATGCGCCCATTGAAGGAGGCCCAATTGTTGTGCGTCATTGCGTTTCGTTTCCCTTTGTTCATGATTCCCGTTCCTCTCTGCCTTGTTCTACTTAGATCTTGGAGGGTGCTCTCCTCATGGTCACGCCCATACCTTTGTCTCGCGTCTCGATCATCTCCGTGTTCCATTTCGTTCCGACCCCATCTCTACTATACTTTCAACTTAGTCTCAGAACGTTTCGTACATGGCTCGTATGTATTTAAACTGATTTTCTTAGCTCGTTAATAACATCGTTGTGTTTTCCTCTCGCTGCGCGTGCGCATTCGTCCCGGAAGTCAGGCCCTACAGCGGGCACTCGAAGGACATCATCATCGCCTCGCCTTGTCTTGCCGCCACGGACGGCATCTTCTCTCATTTCGTTTCGTCTTCCCTGTCCACTCTTGCCCTCGTCCGTTCGCAATCGCATCAGCTCTCGCCGTCGCGTGCGAACGTTCCGTACTTGGCACCTGTTCCCTGACCTGTATTCTACAGCAACCGCACCACTTGTTATGTGAGCATAGAGCCACACATCACGAGAAAGTGGTGACGGACTGCGAAAAGGCGCTCAAGCTCGACACGCGAAGGGCTGAGCACATGTTTACTGGCACTGGGCCTCGTTCCCTGCTATTTAAGTATAACACTGTTAGATATGTATTGATGATTATGTAGTGTAGCGGTAATATCATATCTGTCACGACAGCTCATTATGTCAGCACTTGTTGACCGCATGTTCAAATCCTTCCTCGTGCAGTTTATTACACTCAGAACTTATACTAAAAATACAGGATTATGAAATGAGAAAAGATGAACGTGATAATTAGCAAGTATAGATGCTGTTGTAATTTTTCCAACTATCCTCAGAATTAAAATCAATTGTAACCAATACCAAGAGTGTTAGTTCATGAAAGGAAATACAATCCGCAAAAGCAATTACCATTCGTAAGAATAATTGTAACCGATCACCACAGATTTCCGAATTGGGGAGCTGTCATAATCACTTCCAGTGATTTATAATCCGGGTTCCACCCACACCACTTACGGTGGTTATAAGTGATTATAATCACCCAATATTTTTTATTGTTTTTGCTGATGTGTGCGCTTCCGATCGTCGCCCTAATCGATGTCGCCCTAACAACTACCTACCAGTCAATCTTACCAAACTGCTTCACGCCCTCGGCAGTGCCTACATGTGCGTTTACGTTTACTTTACAAGAAAAAACACGCACTGATCTGGGTCCACGCCTTTAGTTGGGAGACCGTAATGACCGCTGGCTTCGAGCTGAATGTGTTACGAGGTAAACAACCCTACAGATGGACAATATGGGTGAGCTGTTGTTCACAACTTGGATTTATCGACGCTGCCCTGACTGTACTGCAGATATATCTTGGAACGCGCTATTCGTGCTTGCTTATGTTTATAGTATTCTTCATTCACAATGATAGCGGCCACGTTCCCTGCCAGGTGAGGTTCATAGTTTCGCGACCAAGGCGACTGCTTATACCCCGTTCAGCCGTTTATAATCGCGAACTATGTGAGGGCCCATCTCCCGAGTTACCCCTTGCTCCTCATTGATGCGCTGCTTCACCCACGCAGGCATTGTCGTATGCCAGTTGGGCATTCGCCTCTCTAATCATTGTATTACGCATGCAAGTCCTTTCAGTATAGCGTGGTGACACAAAGTGCTGAATGTAGCTCGTTTCAGAATCGCGATATGGGATCGCAATATCGTCGTGTCGTTGATCGCAGTTTCCACGTTGTTGGCTGGTCTCGGGCTCAACATTCGAAGTGCGTTTTATTACTCCCGGTCTTCTTCACACCACGACTTACGTCTTCCCGGTTTAGCTTTAACGAAGGTCAGGGGAGTACTATCCCTCACCCCCACATCGGACACCATCCCCAGTTCGGACACTTCGAATTTCTTGCCTGTCCCTCGTCCAATTACTATAAAATTTGATATACAGTGTCTAGTGTCAGTTATTAACACCCTCCAACCATTTTTTACAGCAAAGTCCAAAACAGGGGGCCCCTTGAGTAATTATGGATGACAGCTGACCTCCAAATTTGACGTGCAGGGTTCATAGTTAAGTATAGTTTGTAATTCTCGGGAAATTCGGTATCTCGCAAATATGTAGTTATTAAATAGTTATCCAGGGTATCAAATAGTTATCATGTGATGCTTGGACGGCATGCAGCCAAGGACCTTGCAAAGTCTGGGTTATCTCGTACTTATCACCCATTGCGGAGTGTTTTTCCCTCAGTGTTACTGTACATCTGAGATCTGAACTGTACTTTTGCTGAGACTTCTACGAGAATACAGAAAATCTGTATTGCACAAGCCCCACAGCGCAGCCGCTGCCACCATCGCCCATCGTTGTCGCCCTGGCATGCGTCCTTGCCCTTGCGTCGTCGTCGTCCTTGCCCCCGCGTTGTCATCACCCATTCACCCATGCCCCATCATTGTGGTTAGCAGCGCATGCGAATCGTGGCTGCGTTCAGGTCGGGGGCTTGCTGTCGCTGCAGTTGTTGTTGTTGTTGTCATCGGGGGTGCAAGTGATCGGCAATGACTAGTCACCACGGCTGTTGTCGCTGCCAGGGTAAGCAGCTCGGGATTGCATGGTCCTTGTTGCGTGTGGTTGTGGGTGCATACGATTCTGAAGCACTGAAGGTCGTCCAGGAGTGTCGTCGAGGTAGTAGCAGGGACTTGGGCGCACGCTGAAGTTTCCATTGGGCATGGGAGGCGTGGGAAGAAACCTCATAAGCCTGGCGTATCCCCGTGTTGTCGCCAACCTCATCACTCATCGCTACTCTCTGCCTCAAACCCATGGAGATGAAAAAGTGAGTACTTATCATATTCCGCTGACGGCTGACATCAATCTGCAGGCACACATCACAGCTATACCATCACAAGTACCTCAGTCAAAGAAGACGACATCACACTACCGCCGCCGCCACCACCACCACCACCACCACCACAGTACTGTCGGGGAGCCAACGCGACTTGCACGCACCCTTAACAACTTGAATGACGTCAATGTAGCCGTGACAAGGGTGCGTACCAATGCAAGCCGGAGGATGACGTGACGAAGGCTGCAGAAACTCTACCAGTGCAGACCCAGTCAAGTGTGCTGCCGACGACGACTATGACAGTGACACGGGCAGCAGACATTCCGCCACTGCAGCCACCGATGACCACTACACCGGGGCTACGATGTAATAACAATAACAGAGGAGATGACGGAAGGTATATGATGACAATGACGACAACTCAGACCGCGGTGAGGCTATCTTATGTTGTTACGAATCCCGACCGCCGACGCTACGGACCACGGGCCGGAGGAACCGCCTAGCCGGGCGGAGACTCCCGATGGCCTAGACGCCGCTAGCGGGACCTTACGGAGCGCTAGGGAGATCTTCAGGCGTGGCCTGGACTCATGACGGTACGATCACGTGACCGGAGTCTGGACTGACCTAGAACGATGACGATCGATGGCGCCATATGCATGTGACCTTCTAGTAGGTTCCATAACCGCGCACAGACCCTGATCCCAGATAGAGCGGACTTAGCTGAGTACGAACCTTATGTACCTGCATGTATATATACCAGGCTTGTCTTCGTACTCGAGTCCTCAGACTTGATTTACTTAGCAATACCAGCTTTGTATCTTGGGAACCCTGCTCTGCCTTGACTTAAGCCTTCCCCTTATCTTGTGCATCATCGTTCTCGCCTCGCCTCTTCGAGCGTGTGCCTTCGACCGATATCAGTCTCCATTATCGCCGTTGTCCGATAATGCCGAACGCGTCTTCTGCTAGACCTGCTGCGGGTACTTCGAACCATGGACGTCGCCCCGCTGGTGGCGTTACATTAAATCAAGTCTCCGATCCTGCCTCAGGTCCGCTCAAGACTACTGTGACCCCTACGCCTGTTACGGCTAGGGACCCTCTGCATGGGAAGATTCCCCGCGTATATGACGGCAATTATGCCGGCGGTCAGTTCCTATCCGACTTCACCGCCTTTTGGATTGCCAACGACGGGCACCCTACTATGCTTCGGGTGCTACCACGAATCGCCTACTTCCTCACGTACTGCCAAGGGGATAAGGTTGACAAGTGGAAGCAGAACTGGACCGACCGTCTCAGTCACGTCTGGAACCAGAAGAAGCCTGCCTCGGAGGGGGACCTCGAGTACCTCTGGGCCTCGTTTCTGAAGGACTTTGGGCATGCGTTTGCCCGGAATAGAAAGTCCACCCCACGACCCCCGTCTACCAAGACAGGGACGAGGATGTCTGAGGCTGTGAAGCTAAAGACCGATGCGCCGCGTCAGCGACGCGATCGCGCGGAAAAGGGTGGTCCCCTTCCCGCGGCGACTCAGGACCGCATCTATCAGATGGCGGCCTCGACACAACCACTCCCGACCCCTCCTGCACGTCCGCCAGCACCCCCGTCAGCACCGGTAGTCCCGGTTGCCCCGGCACCCGTGCCAGCTCCACCGCCCGCAGGGCCGACCCCCTCCTGGCCCGGTCCCATCACATTCTCTAACCCCGTGATGCCGGACTCTGCCTGGACGGGCCCGATCACGTTCGCACGTGTGATACAGATGAAGCGTGGGAGATGCTTCAACTGTAACAAGAAGGGACACGTCATGCGCACGTGCCACGCAGCAGGACAAGCTGCTATAAAAACCACCTCGACGCAGGGTTCGAGGAAAAAGAAATCCCCTGCTCTTGACCCCACTCCCCCATCATCCTCGGGTGTTGGGACATCCACGACACACCCCGCCTCTGCTAACGCTAAGGCCGGGCCCTCGACGATCACGGGCAAGCGCGGCGATCCTTTGTTCACGCCCGCCAACCTTGCTACGTTAGAATCAGACACCCTCCCTCCCCTTGACTGGCTGAAGCCGTTCTTCACCGACGCTCAGCTAGACGACTACCGGGACGGCGAGACGACCCCAGTTGCCTTCCAGCGCACCCTGCATGGGATACTCAAAGCGCGCGTGGAACGGAAGCTTCGTCGTCGGTCCCCAGTTGAATCGGGTGATTCAAGGCCTGAAGGGGGGCTAATGTTACGAATCCCGACCGCCGACGCTACGGACCACGGGCCGGAGGAACCGCCTAGCCGGGCGGAGACTCCCGATGGCCTAGACGCCGCTAGCGGGACCTTACGGAGCGCTAGGGAGATCTTCAGGCGTGGCCTGGACTCATGACGGTACGATCACGTGACCGGAGTCTGGACTGACCTAGAACGATGACGATCGATGGCGCCATATGCATGTGACCTTCTAGTAGGTTCCATAACCGTGCACGGACCCTGATCCCAGATAGAGCGGACTTAGCTGAGTACGAACCTTATGTACCTGCATGTATATATACCAGGCTTGTCTTCGTACTCGAGTCCTCAGACTTGATTTACTTAGCAATACCAGCTTTGTATCTTGGGAACCCTGCTCTGCCTTGACTTAAGCCTTCCCCTTATCTTGTGCATCATCGTTCTCGCCTCGCCTCTTCGAGCGTGTGCCTTCGACCGATATCAGTCTCCATTATCGCCGTTGTCCGATAATGCCGAACGCGTCTTCTGCTAGACCTGCTGCGGGTACTTCGAACCATGGACGTCGCCCCGCTGGTGGCGTTACATATGTGTAACGCCACCACAGGGGCGTTAAGTACGACGTGTACTTCAGTTAAGTCACGGACGGTAACGGGATGGGAGTAAGTCAGTTACGACTTAGTTCGAGGGTGAACAAGTACCACTTGGCCTCCGTAGACACAAGGGTAATAGCAAGGACAGGCTCAAGCGCAACGGCGAGCGAAGACGGGGAGTCAAGCGAAAGTGCGACTCAAGAGATCGGTTCGTGAGAGTAGACAGCGGTGTGGTATTACACAAGAAGTCAAGTCTACCGTACAAGCTAGGTAGCGTGAGACTTATATACTAGTACACGATGTTTGTCAGGGACAAACACATGGCGCGATCCTAGGATCCGGGTCCTAGAGAGCTAACAAAGGGAACGCACAAAGAAGGAACAAGGGAACGTACAAAGAAGGAACAAGGGAATCCCGCGGGACGACGCGTGGATCAGAAGTCGTCAGCGGATTCTGGAAGTCGCGCCACGGGGCGTCGCAACGGTCATGCGCTAGGCGCGAGATAAGAGCCGAGGTCCGAATCGAAGCGGATCGTATCGTAAAAGTACAATGGAAAGTCGGTATGGAACATGGGTCACAAGATGGGAGTGAAGAGGGGCGAAGGAGGGGAAAATCGTAACATTACCCCCCCGTCAGACTCAAAGTCGCCACGACTTTGACTAGTCACTGGTATAGTAACAGTCCTCTTCGGGAATAACCGTAGCGGGGTCAGGAGAGGGGGAGCGGGGACAGGTGTGAGTACGTAAGAACATGTGGCGTCCCCGACGGCCACACTTACGGCATCCCTCATACTGAGGGCAGTCAATCTCGTCATGAGTCGCCTTCCAATCGAGACACTTCCCACACCAGCGAGTGCGCGGTGTGGGATTCTCGTACCGAGCCGACATCGGGGACAGTCGCCTTATGAGGCAGACGTCCACGCGATGGGCGAGGCTGCCACACCATTGGCACGCGTCTCGCCGCCCTCGCTGGGGGCAATCTCTGACGAGGTGGTCCTTGGACCGACACTCGTAACACCTACGACGATGCGTGCTGCCTTCTCCCTGAAGGCGCGGCATCTCGCTAGGTCCTCCCGTACGCGGCGGCAAAGGCATGGCATCCGCGCTGTCGGCGCGGAGCTCAGATGAGTGGCGGGGGCGAGTGGGTTTGGTCATGAGCTCGACGTATCGGTCGCTGATGAGGGGAATGATGCGGGCGTACTGCAACCGCTTTCTTACACTGGACATGTTCATGTCCAAATGGAATTGGTCTTTGACGGCCTCCGCCTCCAGCCTGCGAAGGTCGTCCCGTCGCACTTTAAGTGCGTCTCGGGCTTCCAGGCACGTGCGCAGACGGGCGACGTCGGCATGGAGGGCGGGGTAGTGAAGGGAGGAGATGACCTCGTCGATGACGAGTCGGCGAGGGTCGTGAGGGTGGAAGAGGTCTACTTGTTGGTCCGTCACGTGTTGGGGCAACTGGTTAGCCGTGACGGTACGCAAGTAGACGGATGTGACGTAACACGGCTCCCCCTTCCCCATCGTTCCTACCACCTCCTGGTAGTCCTTGCGGTAGTAGATGTACCGCGCCACTTCTTTCTTCCCCGGCTCGCCAATCATGAGCGGGTAGAAGCGCGGGGAGGTGGGGTCGTTAGGGAAATAGGGGATGCCTGGCTCTCCCGACGTATCCGGGTCTTGGTCGTCAAGGAGGGCGTAGCGCGGGTCGGGGATAGCGGGTTCAACGGTGGGAATGGGGGTAAAAACGTGGTCGATTCCCGGTGGGAATGGAGGGAGGGGAAGTGACGGGTGGTGTAGAGTACTGAGCGTTGGTGGCGAGACAAGTGGCGGCGGGGGTGTCGTTCCAGAAGATTCCGACGACTCCGCCGGTTCGACAACGGTGGGTAAAGAGGTCTCGGGGTCAAGCGTAAACTCAGGCAGTGGGGGCGGTGTAGTGATTCGGGAGTATGGAGTGTAGGCAGTGTCAGGGTTCATGTCCGGGATCCCAGCTTCCTGGGACGGGACAGTCAAGTTGTCGAGGATGATCTGAGAAGGGGGGCGGACGGGCACAGTGGTGACGAGAGGTGTTTCAGACATGAGAGTTTCTGTGATGATCATGGGCGACCGAAAGTGGGCGAAGGGGTGTGTCCTTTATATCTTTCGTCCAGCCCCTTCGGCGGTAGGATTCTGCCGATAGAATTCGGCGATTAGGTCAGGTGCGTGGCGGACGTTATCAAGTGGTTCCCACGAGCTGTCGCTCATGGGAAACCCTTTCCACTGGATCAGGAACTGAAGCTTACGCCCTCGGCCATGAAGGCGAGATTGTAACACGCGCTCCACCTCGAACTCTTCTTCTCCTTCGATAAGGTCAGGTGGAGGTCGCGTGAAGTTAGCTCCAGTGAAGTTCCGTCTCCTTATATGGCGTAAGGAGGTTCGCATGGAACACGGGATGTATCTTCCACGTCTTCGGAAGATCTAGTTCGTATGAGACCGCCGATAAGACTTTCTTGATTCGGAACGGTCCGTGGCGTTTTGGTGCGAGCTTCGCGGTGGGGTAAAAGGTCCGGAGGTTCGTCCCCTCCAACCATACCTGAGCGCCTTCTAGATAAGGTATGAAGCGCGTCTTCCCCCTCTTCGCCATAAGCTCTTGCGCGTGCTTGATACAGTCTTGCGCGTGCTGGCGTCTGTCACCCATCTCTTCTAATCGTTGGTCAACAGACGGAGTTGATGTGGGTTTCGTCGTCCACGTGGTACGTGGTTCCCATCCCATGATCAACGAGAAAGGGGAATGTTTGGTTGTGGCGTTTGGCCACGAGTTGTGCGCGAATTGCGCCACTGGAAGTGCCTCCGCCCAGTTATCTTGTTGTACGTTACTCCAGTGACGGAGGTACTGTTCCAGCCACTGGTTAGTGCGCTCCGACTGCCCATCAGTCTGCGGGTGATATGCGGAGGAGATGTTTTGACGGATTCCCAGCGTCTTACACAAATCCTTCATGAAGGCAGACGTGAAGCGTGGATCTCGATCCGTGATCATCTTTCGGGGAATGCCGTAGTGTGGATAGACATGGTGGAGGTAGAGTCGTGCCACTCCTTCCGCCGTGATCGTTTCGTTACATGGGATGAAGATGGCCGCTTTCGAGCAGTCGTGGTCGGTGATGGTGAGAATGGAGTCGTATCCATTCGATGGGGGTAGCTTCGTGATGAAGTCCATTGTTACGACTTCAAACGGCTCGGCGTCAGGGTCTGTAGTAATGGGGAAAAGGTGTGGTTTTTGTCGGTGGGGGGTTGATCTTGTTGGCTTGGCACGTCGCGCAGCCTTTGACATAGTCCTCCACGTCCCTCCGCATGTTCGGCCACCAGTAGTCGCGTCGCACCAATTCTAGCGTGTTTGCGATACCTGGGTGGCCCATGCTCGGCGTGTCGTGGAAAAAGGTAATTACCCCCCGTTTAAGATCGTTGTCGCCCACGACAACGAGAGCGTCTCCTTTCCACCAGAGACCTTGGTGCTTTTTCAGGTTGTGGGGTTCGACCCACGTGAGGACGGCTTTCTCGTCCATATTTTGAGCAATCTGCGTCCAGATGTCCATGTCGTGCATTGACATCTGGGTCGCGCGTATGAATCGGTCAGCGGGGAGGACGATTACATCGTTGTTGTCCTCCTCGCTGGGTTCATAGTCAGCTCGTCTCGAGAGGGCGTCCGCGCGACCGTTTTTTATACCAGGTACATGCTTCAGTACGAAGTTGTACTCTGATAACTCCAAAAACTCGCGTGCCACTCTTCGGCTGATCTTTCGGGGATCTTTCCAATACTGCAGATTGGCGTGGTCGGTGTGGATGATAATTTTGTGATGGGAGCCGACCAGGTAGGTACGCCAGGCTCGCAACGCCTTAACTACCGCCAGCAGTTCCCTGTCGTAGATGTCGTAGTTGCGTTCCGCTTCCGTTAGCGACTCGGAGTGGAACGCAACCGGGTGCATGCGTTGGTCAGGTCCCAATTGATTAAGTACCGCCCCAAGGGCTACATTGGACGCGTCTACTTCGAGTTCGAATGGTTTCGTGAGGTCGGGGAAGAGGAGTGTGGGTTCTCGGCCGATGCTTCGTCTGATATTATTGAACGCATCCTGCTGGTCCTGGTCCCAACGCCAGGGGGTATCTTTCTTTGTGAGGTCGTGCAGCGGGCGGGCGAGGGTGGAGAATCCTCGGATAAACCGCCTATAGAAGTTACAGAAGCCGAGGAAGGCGCGTACTTCCCTAAGGCTTCTCGGGGCTGGCCATTCCAGGACTCCCCGTACCTTAACGGGATCCATCCGGACGTTCCCATGCCCGATGATGAGTCCGAGGTATTCAATTTCTAATACCTCGAATTCGCACTTCTCTGGTTTGACATACAGGTCGTGCTCTTCGCAGAGGCGCAGTACCTCATGCAGCACGTTCCTGTGTTGGGCGTGGTCGAGGGCGGTAGCGATTAGGATGTCGTCCATATAGACGATTACAAGTCCGAGCAGGATAAGGTCTCGGAAAATGTAGTCCATCATCGCTTGGAAGGTCGACGGGGAGTTGGTAAGGCCGAAATACATGACCAGGGGTTCGAACAGTCCTCGGTTCGTTTTAAACGCTGCCTTATGCTCATCCCCCGGTTTGACCCGTACGTTGTTGTAGCCCCATCTAATGTCGAGTTTAGAGAACAATCGGGCTCCTCGTATGCGGTCGATGAGTTCAGGGATGAGGGGAAGGGGATAGTGGTTTCGGACGGTGATCTCGTTCAACCGCCTGTAGTCTTGGACGGGTCTCAGCTTTCCGTCTTTCTTTTTGATAAAGAAGAATGGTGACGCGTAAGCGGATTTGGAGGGTCTGATATACCCTTTGTCAAGCTGCTCCGTTAGGAACGTGGTGAGCGCCTCTTCTTCGTTTTGTGCCAGCGGGTATACTTTACAGTCTAGTGCTGGCGGGGCGTTCGGGAGGAGGTCAATGGCATGGTCCCACACTCGTGAGGGGGGGAATCGGTGGGACGCTTCCTCACTGAACACTTTATGGTGCCGTCGGTACTCCGCAGGCACCAGTTCTTCGAATGTGCGTGTGGGTCGTTTTGCCGCCTCGCGCTGGGCTAACTCCGAGGCGGTCGTCGTTTTTCGTAGGAATGTGATGCAGGGGTCCCGCTCATCATCTATGAGCTGTTCCCACGCCTCCTCGTCAAGTTCATACGTCTCCAACGCCCTTATGGATGCTTCCATAGGCGTGGCTTCGTCTGACAGATGAAGGCTGGAAATGACGACCGGTTGAAACTCCTCGTTCAACGTCGCTTCCCCCCATCGTATCTGTGGCTCGAAGGCCGTGAACCAAGGGTACCCGAGGATCACTTCGTCCCTTCCTAGGTTCGTGATTAGGAAACGAAGCGTCTTGGTCTCCTTCCCTGTTCTTACGGTGAGATCGGTGTACTGCGTGATCTCTCCGTCCTGGTTGTTCGTTCCATCCTACGTTCCAAATGCGGATGGGATGCGAGACATCTCGGGTGGATATCTGTAGTCGTTTGAGCAGTGTCGAACAAATAAAGTTGTCGGTTGCTCCTGAGTCCACTAGGACTTGTCGTTCGGCCGTCGTGTGTGCAGATTTAAACAGAACTGGGATTCGCATGGATCGATATCTGCTAGTGTACACGTTTAGATTTAACGCTCTAGCCCAGGCCGCCGGGTTCAAGCGTCGGGAAAACCCTCCTTCCCGAATAGTTTGTCCACCATGAGGTCCCTGACCTCCTGGGTCTGCGCTTTCATCGCAGCGATCTGCGCATCCGCCTGTTCTTCATTCGAAAGTACGCGATTAGAAGATACGGCGACAGTAGTGATGGTGGGAGTTGATATGTCTGGAGTCGAGGTAACGGAGGGGGATCCGAAGGAGGAGGTAGTAGCCGCGCGCGTTCCCTTTTGTGGGCAGTTACGCGACAGGTGCCCCTGAGCACGACATTTAAAACATCGTCCCTCCTTCTGAAGCTGGGCCCGGTCTCCGTCGGTAAGCGCCACGGAGGCTCGGGCGCGTCCAACATCCATGGCGTTTGGGTTTCGGTTCTGTTTAAGAGCCTGGACCCACTGCTCTCGGCTGTGTCCGCTCTTCTTTCCACGTTGGGATCTGTTCTTTCCCAGGCGGTCCTTTAAAACCAAGTATTCAGCCTGCTGCAGACGAGCGGCCGCCTTCCAATCATCCCATGTGATCGGATGTTGGAAGCGTGTGGCGTTGATTACTAACTGGTCTGGGAGTCCGTCCTGGAACATGTCCAGTGTGGTAGCTTCATTCGGGATTATACCCGGCTTTGTGGACTAGGTTGGAGAACGTAGCCACATAAGTGTCGATATCTTCGCCCTTCATGGTTAGAGTTTGCAAACTCTTCCGGGCCTTTGTTCGTTCCGCCGTATCGGTGTACGACTGCACAAACCGATCACGGACGGTGTTCCACAGGTTCATTTCAGTCATTAGAACGCCTGTGTTTCGCTGGTCCTCAAGCCAAGCGAACTGCTCTGTGACCCAGTCGTCGACAAGGGGTCCGCGGATGTATGAAAGAAAGGTCATCGCGCGGGGGTAGGGGATAGCAAGTTGGTCGACGGTGGGGTTCATTTCTCGGTATAAGTTGAACGCAAGCATGAACTGCTTGCTTTTCTCTCGGTCCCCGTTGAACTCGGGGGGTGGGTTCCCCCCTAATCGTCCGTGTCCTCCGGGTGCGGGCGGGATCGCGGCTGGTGCGGCTCCGGCGGGGGGAATAGGAGCGCCACCTGCTCTCACCGCCCCCGCCTCCTCCGCCACCTGCGCCGCCTCCTCCACCGCCTGGCGCACCTCCTCCACTAGTGCCGCCACCCGGGAGACCTCCTCCAGGAGCTGCGCTTCCGCCTCCAGGAGCCGCTGCTCCACCTGACGGGCCGCCGCTAGGAGCGCCTCCACTACCAGAAGGAGCTGGTCCTCCGCTGGTAAGGGTGGTGCTGGCCGAGGCATGGGATTGTGACATGGACTGGGGTGTAGGTTGGGAACCGGGTAGTTCTGGGGGGTTTATGAAAAGGGAGGGGGTGAACGTGGTTGTTGGTACCGAGACACTAGGTGAATTATCGGGGTCGGAGTCAATGTCAATTCCCTTTCGGGTTATGACTCTTTAGTGGTCCAACGTTCAACTCAAGCGGTACTGGTTTGATGGTGTACCAGCTTCGTTCGTTCGGTGAGTAATCGATGTAAGCCCAGAGACGTTTGTCCTCTAGGTAATGGATCTGGTGATACTCTTTCTTTCGCTGGGTTGAAGATATAATATCCTTCAACGCCGTTAATCTCTGCCCAGACAGCTGCTCCTTTGATACGATCAGAGAGCTCGTCGGTTGTAAACCGAGTAACGTATTCTGGGTGGAACTGGGATCTGGCACGACTAGATGTCGCCACTGTGAGAGACTTGACTTAATGTAACGCCACCACAGGGGCGTTAAGTACGACGTGTACTTCAGTTAAGTCACGGACGGTAACGGGACAGGAGTAAGTCAGTTACGACTTAGTTCGAGGGTGAACAAGTACCACTTGGCCTCCGTAGACACAAGGGTAATAGCAAGGACAGGCTCAAGCGCAACGGCGAGCGAAGACGGGGAGTCAAGCGAAAGTGCGACTCAAGAGATCGGTTCGTGAGAGTAGACAGCGGTGTGGTATTACACAAGAAGTCAAGTCTACCGTACAAGCTAGGTAGCGTGAGACTTATATACTAGTACACGATGTTTGTCAGGGACAAACACATGGCGCGATCCTAGGATCCGGGTCCTAGAGAGCTAACAAAGGGAACGTACAAAGAAGGAACAAGGGAATCCCGCGGGACGACGCGTGGATCAGAAGTCGTCAGCGGATTCTGGAAGTCGCGCCACGGGGCGTCGCAACGGTCATGCGCTAGGCGCGAGATAAGAGCCGAGGTCCGAATCGAAGCGGATCGTATCGTAAAAGTACAATGGAAAGTCGGTATGGAACATGGGTCACAAGATGGGAGTGAAGAGGGGCGAAGGAGGGGAAAATCGTAACATCACAAATAAAGATAGAACAAAGGGAATGAGTACAAGGACGAAATACAATAGGAGTCCAGAGGAGTCCATGATGTCATTGTACAGTGATGTCATAGATAAGAAAGTCCGAGATTGTAAAGATCATAATAATCTAATCTACATAAGTCCAATATATCTTATCTAAAGCAGTCCGTTATCTGCGTGTCCATTGAGCCGCTAAGTGCGCACAGGTCACTTATCAACAGTTAGAGGGGACGAACCTCCGGACCTTCTACCCCACCGCAAAGCTCGCACCAAAACGCCACGGACCGTTCCGAATCAAGAAAGTCTTATCGGCGGTCTCGTACGAACTAGATCTTCCGAAGACGTGGAAGATACATCCTGTGTTCCACGCGAACCTCCTTACGCCATACAAGGAGACGGAACTCCATGGAGCTAACTTCATGCGACCTCCACCTGACCTTATCAAAGGAGAAGAAGAGTTCGAAGTGGAGCGCGTGTTACAATCTCGCCTTCATGGCCGAGGGTGCAAACTTCAATTCCTGATCCAGTGGAAGGGATTTCCCATGAGTGACAGCTCGTGGGAACCACTTGATAACATCCGCCACGCACCTGACTTAATCGCCGAATTCTATCGGCAAAATCCTACCGCCAAAGGGGCTGGACGAAAGATATAAAAGACGCACCCCCTTTGCCCACTCTCAGCACCTATGATCATCCCTGGAAACCTCATGTCTGACACACCTGTCATCACCACTGTGCCCGTTCGCCCCCCTTCCCAAATCATTCTCGATAACTTGACTGTCCCATCCCAAGAGGCTGGAATCCCGGACATGAACCCGGACGCTGCATTCACCCCATACTCTCGAATCATTACTCCTCCCCCGTTGCCCGAGTTTACACTCGACCCCGAAACCTCACTACCCACCATTGCCGAGCCACCTGAGTCATCGGGATCCTCTGAGTCAACGCCTCCGCCTCCTCTTGTCTCACAGCCGACACTCAGCACTTTGCACCAATCGTCACTCCTGCTTCCCCCATTCCCACCGGGGATTGACCACGTATTCACCCCCATCCCCACCGTTGAGCTCGCTGTCCCCGACCCGCGCTACGCTCTCCTTGACGATGAAGACCCAGACGCGTCGGGAGAAACCGGGTATCCCCTACTTCCCTAACGACCCCACCTCCCCGCACTTCTACCCGCTCATGATTGGAGAGCCGGGAAAGAAGGAAGTGGCGCGGTATATCTATTACCGCAAGGACTACCAGGAGGTGGTAGGAACGATGGGGAAAGGGGAGCCATGCTACGTCACGTCCATCTACCTGCGCACCACCACAGCTAACCCACTGTCACAACACGTAACGGACCAGCAGATAGACCTCTTCCACCCACCACGACCCTCGCCGCCTCGTCATTGACGAGGTTATCTCCTCCCTTCTTATCCCGCACTCCATGCCGATGTCCCGCCCGCCTGCGTACCCTGCCTGGAAGCCCACGAGCCGTGCTCAAGGTGCGACGGGACGACCTCCGCAGACTGGAGGCGGAGGCCGTCAAGGACCAGTTCCAACCTGGACATGAATATGTCCAGTGTAAGAAAGCGGTGCAGTACGCCGCTCCATCATCCCCCTTATCAGTGACAGATACGTCGAGCTCATGACCAAACCTACATGACCCCGCCACTCATCGATGCCGCTGCCCTGCGCGCGGACGGACTGGCGAGATGCTGTTGCCCCTGCAGGAGGGAGGGCCCTGTGAGATGCCACGCCTTCAAGGGGAAGGCAGCACACGTCGCCGCAGGTGTTACGAGTGCAGGTCCAAGGACCACCTCGTAAGAGACTGCCCCAAGCGAGGACGGCGGGACGCGTGCCAGTGGTGCGGCAGCCTTCGCCCATCGTGTGGACGTTGCCTCATAAGGCGAATGTCCCTGATGTCCGCCCAATACGAGAATCCCACGCCGCGCACCCCGCTGGTGTGGGAAGTGTCTCGACTGGAAGGCGACGCACGACGAGATCGACTGCCCGCAGTATGAGGGTTGCCGTTAAGTGTGGCCGAAGGGGGCGCCATATGTTCTTACGGTCTCACACCTGTCCCCGTTCCCCCTCTCCTGATCCCGCTACCGTTATCCCCGAAGAGGACTGCTACTATACTAGCGACTAGTCGAAGTCGTGGCGACTTCAAGTCTGAAGGGGGGGTAATGTTACAATTTTTCCCTTCGCCTTTCCCTTCTTCCTTTCCGCCTTGTGACTCGCATTCTATGTCGACTTTCCATTGTAC
>JAKEYF010000514.1:0-34169 GCA_021527775.1 Lactarius sanguifluus
CCACCCCCACCTGGTCCAGATGCTACTGCAGAGGAGCTGATTGCGCATGCGGAGGTTTTGTCTGCACAGATCACCTTCCAGTCGTACTTCCTCCCCACCGCACTTAGTGACGTTGCGGACTTTGCCCGTAATAACGTAGAGGCGCCGGCACCACCCGGGGGAGTGCCAGTCATTGTCGACCTCGATGTTTCACCCACCACAGAAGTCCGCGTTGAGGGCACCGACGCCGGTGGCGACTTCGACCAAATGCCGCAGCAGGGAAATGCCAAAAAACGCAAGGTGCCAGCGCATCTCTCGGGTTCGCAGATGGGGCCGGACTCGTCCGACGTGCATTCGGGCGAGGAGGAGCCGCCCATCGAGAGGGTGTTGCCTGGTTTTGTGTCCTCTACAGGGACATCGGCGTCGGTAGCAGCTACGACGATAGCAGGAGCAGCTTCCGAGGAAGAGCCGAGCAGTGCCGAGACAGTCGGTCGTCGGGGAAAGGTGCTGCCCGCTACGATGGTGGGTCTACGGCAGAAGGAGATGCTCAAGTACCGGAAACGACAGCTGGCCGCTGCACTGAGTGCACCTTTGCTTGGCGACTCGCTCGCACTGGACCAGGCGCTGTTGGCTAACTATACACTTCTAAACGAGAACCGTGCCGGCATGGGCAGAAACACGCGAGTCATGTCACGGCCGATGCGCAGGCGTGCATCTCGCCTGGTCCGTCGGCGTCGCGCTGCACCAGCCGCACCAGCTTCCTCCCCGACCCGCCACATCTTCCCCAATGACGAATTTACGTTCTTGAGACTTAGCACAGGTGTGTATGTTTTGGATCGATTACTGGCGTTGTGTGCGGGTCCGACTGTTTGATGGGTCTCGTCAGCTTCGGAGCGGCTCGTCGCCACGCGCGCGGAGTACACGGTGCTGTACGATCGCTTCGAGGATGAAGTCATGCGGCAAGCGGAGAAAGCCGCAGAGAACGCAAAGGCAAGCGCGGCCGCTGGCGCTGGTGCGGTGGGCGTAGCAGGGACAAAATGGGGCGAACGAGCGGTACGCAAAGTTCGTGCGGTCGCGGCGCAATCGGTGCAAGATATGGACACACCTGCGACGACAAAGTCCCCCAGTTTGACGAAGACTTCGGGGAAGAAGAAGAAGCGGTCGGCGCTGGCCAACGCTTCGAACCCACATCATCTTCGTAACTACGTGCCATCGCGAGTTCCCAACCCGAGCCACCTAAGTGCGACACAAATAGGCGCGAACACGCAGAACCTGCTAAGTCCGCTTCCGCTTGTTTTCCTGGCGGCTCAAATTCCGCCGAGACGGAGTGCGCGACAACGGCCGATGCCAGCGGCGTCACAATTGGCGAATCCAGCGGAGGAGTGGATCTGTCCGACGTGTGAGTACCGCCTGTTCTATGGGGACGAGCAGGGATACCGGATGGGAGTGCGGAACCGAAAAAAGATCCTAAAACGTCGTCGACGAGCGCGGGAACGAGCCGCTGCGGCAGCGAATGGAAGCGGGACAGGAGTAGTGTTCATGTGGAAAGGAAGCGGTTTCGATGACGAGGAAGATCTCGATTTTGAGACGACCAGTTCGGGGATTGGCGCTGAGCCAGACGAGATTAGCGAGGGTTTGAGCGGGAAAAGGACGGTGATAAACTCGGTCTCGATGGTGCAGGATAGCATAGCGAAGCTGTCCTGTGATCCTTCCTCTCCTTCTCTACAACGCTCTCTATAAACCTTCCTGTTATTATTACTACAAAAAATTTCGTGAAATTTACATGTTATAATCTTAAATCTTATACTAGCGGATGAATTTCATTTACCGGAGGGGTTGGCAGTTGTTTGGTTGTGGCCGGCAGCCGGATCAGCCGGTCACGTCAAGGTGATTAATGAAGCTCCGCAATCTCGGGGCGCCTTTCATCTGTACGTACAGAGTGAGTTTGGCTGTACACCAACTTCTGTTCCTGGTACGATATCGGCTCATTCTCTCGTATGGCCATTTTGTTTTTGTTTTGTTTTGTCACGAGGTTGTCCTGAGGCAGAAATAAAATTAAAGAGAGGAAAATAAATCCAATTGTCTGATTTCCATTGCTCTCTCTCTTTTTCGTCGAGCCCATATTTGCAATAAGTTTTAGGCATCATAGTAAGCCCTAGCCTGGCTAGTAACGTGTCTGCATGTCGCTGAATGGGTCACATTTGGGGCTAGATCCCACCGCAACGCAACGTTTCTCGACTAGTAGGTGCCCACACCCTGACCTCCATCCTCGCCCCCATCCCAACCCCCTTCTTCGAATATCGGTTAAGCGCAGTGAGTTTCCTTTTCATGTTACCGCATCGAGCGCCTCAACCACACGCTTGAACAGTTCTAGTTCCAGTTCCGATCCCAGTTCGTCTGTCGGCTAGCTTCATCTTGTGCCCTCTCCCTCATTCTTTCTCTCTCCTGCCCTACCCGATGTCTTTCACCCTCTGTTGCTAAGTCATTAACCTCACCTGCACCTGGAATTGCATTCCGCACGTATCATGTCCTGTCAGTGCCATACTTTCCGTCGATAACCTGCTTTTCTCCCTACGTCCCCTTCACTCATGTCTTCGTTTCCTTGCCGCTCACAATTTTCTCCAGCCTCCAGTGCCTCCTTCCGTCAACCAGGCCAACCCCCTGCCCCCCCACCAACCCGTCAGCCAGCTTACTCCTCTCTCGGCGAGGCATTAGGGTCAGAACGACCTGGTCTCTCGCCTTACACCCAACAACCCCCCCCTCCTCCAACCACCTCCTCCATACCAATGTCTTCCGATGGCCGGTACATGTACCAGCATCAACAAGGGATGTCATCTTATGACTATTCCCCTTATCCCCACAACTCCTACGACGCATCCCAATTTCCCCAGAATCATTCCAGGCAACCGAGATCTTCTCAATCACACCCTTCCTCCGAACATGTTCCGTACAATCCTCCTCAGCCCCATTACCACGCGCCTTATGGTTCCGGTCCTTACGCCGTTCCACATTCGGCTCCACAGTGGAATGGCGAAGCTTGGACCCAGTTCAGCCAACCAGTCGCACCGGCACCGTCCGTCTCCGACCCACCCGCTCCTCCTCCCCTCAATCGACCAGAACCTGCCGCTGCACCTGCACCCCCTGCACCTGCACCTGCCCCCCGCCCCCGCACCTGCACCCCCCTTACAGCGCATATATGCTGCCTCCCCGCAACCGCAACCCAACGCAGAGATGCGGCGGACCGCGGGGACTCCTAAAGCCGCAGACCCACCTCCTCAGCACAAGCGCAAACCCCGGGAGAAAGAGGCTGCCGCTCCTCGGCATCCTTCACCGCTAGCGTCTGCCCCGCTGGATATCGATTTTGGAAAGGCATGCTTTCTTAATGTCCGCTTTTCGATCGACAGTTTTACTGATCACGATGATTTCGCGTATGCGCATGCAACGCTCTAGTTAATAGAGTCGTATCGTATCATCATCGACACGACCACCGCCTTAACAGCCGATCCGGCCACCGTGCAAGGTCGTCCTCCATCCTTGGAGGCATTGCAGAGAATTAGCCAATCTGCGGCCCTGGGTCTTCGGTTGCTGGGATCCACTGTCGGCACCGATCCGCCTGGGACAGCGCCCTCGGCTGAGCCGCCAGTTGCGAATTCTGGGAATGTTGAGGAAGGCGACGCAGCTGCCAAACGACAGGTACGCCCGAACTGTTCACCTCCATGAGGTATAGTCACTCAACCGCGTGCTTTGTTGACTTCAGAAGGCCGAAGCGCCTGTACCCGAAGGGCAGACTTGTTTAGGTTGTAGCGCAACGTCAACCCCCGAATGGCGAAGGGGTCCTTTGGGTCTGTCCCCCTCTCGTCCCCCTTTCGATGGCACCGTGTGCTCTCAGCTGACCGCCCGACACAGGTCCCCGGACATTGTGTAATGCCTGTGGGCTCGTGTACGCAAAACTTGTACGTCAAAAAGTGTCAACCGTAGTACCTTATCATTTGCAAACTTTGTTGATGACTACAGATAAAAAAACGGAAGCGTGATGCCGCACGCCGCGCAGCTAACACACAGGACGCGAACGATGGCGCCCCAGCAGATGACGCGTCTAGTGGCGACGAGGACGAGTCAGCGTCACAAGAGTTTCGTATGGAGGACGAGCACGTGGGCCGTGGCTGACGGCCAACTTGCTCCACTTCAACTTCGGCTAATTTCCCATGATCACACACCACATCTCCGCAGTTTCACGCTGACGTCGTCTATTTCGCATTTGGGTGAGCTTCGTTTACAATATGGATTGTCGATTTCGGCTTTTTCGTTCGGTCGTTGCGCGGTTTATGGGCCTAGCCGTGCCGATCAGATATACTCTAATGGGCCTTCCTCTTCACTTTTCCTTTCCCGAGCACATGTACTTTCTTCTTGCGCTTGCGCGCTAATCCTGTCCGTCTCCTGGCCATCGTCCCGCTGCCAGAACTCTTTTATGTCCATCCGTTCTAGCGTGGCTCCATGCGCGCTGGGTTTCTATCGATCCCTCCCACACCCTTAACTTGGCCGAGGTGACACGACTATGATGAGACACCCAGAACCGTTTTGACTCTTGATCACTGTACGCTCCTATACGCTCAGTTGTGGAAAATATGGGTCCTGAGAGGCGACCGTGAGTAGTCGTAAGCGACACTGAAACCTCGGAGACTTTTCAACGCGAAGAAAAGTATTATTATTGTAAGGTTTGTACACTGGGCTTCCCCGTCAGGAATAAGCGCGTTTCCTTCAATCTGGTCTGCGGCTGCGCTTGTCCCAGCTAGGTCTTTTGCGAAGAAGTTAATGGAGCCTTGCGCTTCGCCTTGTCTCGCTCGTAGAGGGGCAGCACAAAGGAACCACCACCCTTCTCTCTGGCATCGAATGTTCTATCATCGACCCGTCTTTCGCCACGTTCGATGCCAAGCCCAAAAACTGCGCATTAGGCCCCATCTGTGTATATATTCGTTGCACGAACGAGGAGACGACCGACCGGGGCCCTATTTGATCGTCGTTTCTCGATTTGGCTTAGAGCACTTTCCTCCTTCGCTGCAGAGTGGCTGCGCGCCCAACCCACGATGCTGTAATTATTTTTATCCCCTAAAGGCCCCGCCCATAAATCTTCTTATTTACGGGAAGAGCGCCACAAGACCGCATGTGGTGGTGGCACGAAGTCACTGGACACATCACGCCTCTCGCTAGTTGGGGCTAAGTTGTGCACCGACTCGGACTCCGAGGAATGCCACTTGTCCTCCCCCCCTTTGTGTCGTAAAAATTCGCTGTAAGATTTACAGTAAAAAAAAGAAAGATCCAAATTTTAGAAAAGAAAACCTTTCGTTTTTTATTTTATTTTTTTAATTCCCTTTTTTCCCTCTCTGCAGCGGCTTAGCAGGTGGGGGTGTGCGTCGAAACTTTAGCTGGAAAACAGAAGCAACTGCCCGCGGCGCGTGGGGCGCAGGAGAGCCGCATCGGCTCCTCTTTCCTTTTTTTTTTGGGTAGTGGATATCACAGGGCGAGGCGCTGCCGCACTGGTGGCGCTCCCCCGCTACCTATTATGTGACAGTTCTACTGAACTCAACTTTGATCTCACTCGACAAGTAACTATAAATGCAATTCGTGTGATGGGGTGGGAACTCATGCCGCCCTCTCTCTTTCTCTTGAGATTTCAGTTTTTTTTGAGAAGAGACTGTGACGGCGGCGATCTCCTTTGCGATCTCTGGGCAGCTCAGGATGATCGAGTTTGACTGAGTTGACCGAACTGACCGAATGGGTGCACGTGACCGAACAAGACTGAGTTGACCGAGCGGCAAAGGCTGCGCGCATGTACAGGCGGGTGTTCTGCGCGAAGGGGGAGCCCATCATTGTAGAGGCCAAAATAATTATTATTGAGGTAGTGAATAGGAGTGTGTGTGACCGAAAAAAAAAAGAGTAGAGACCCAAAAAAACGAGAAGACACCCAATTGTCGGTATCGCGCAGGCCTTCGCGGGGCACGAGCTGTCGAATATGGGTCCGCGGCGACTGTGGACACGTCGGTCTTGAAGGGCTAGAGCCGCGCGCGAGTGCAGCGAGGTCGGGATTGGAAACGGGATTGACTGGTTGCAGGTGGTCGGAAATGGTCGCGCACGCTTCGGCGTGGCGCGAAACTTCGTATAGGTGGCCGTCAGGGTCGGGAACGTGTCGCACTGGAGTTGCTAAGGCCGCGCGGAAGTGCAGCACACTGGAGCACGCGAGGAAGAACTACACACTGAGCCCTGAAGGCCTGAAGCCTGAGAGGAGAAGTCTATTCTGGTGTAACTGTGGTAATTACATGAATACATATACCAGGGAAAGTGGGGGGAAAGGTGCATTGGATAATGGGGGGAACGGGAATGCTAGAACGCGAAGGGAAGAATCCAGAGTGAGAGAGGAACTGAGCACTCAGAGAGCGCGGGATAGCGACAAAGCGCGTAGCGCTTAGAAAGCGACCAAGGCAAAAACCCTTGGTCCTTTGAGAGTTCGGCGAGGGAAAACCCTTCCCCGAGGGAGGCCGGTTTTGGACACTTGAAAACGACCGATTTTCCGGGGGGGGGTCGCGTTGAATAGTACACTCACCATGTCCCAACTGCCCGACGATCTCCCTGCCCGTTTCAGTCACTCGGAAGGGATACGTAAAGCCTACTCTACACTCTTGAACATACAAGGGGGTATTTCTGCCTCTGACATCAGCACCACCAAGGCGTCTCGTGGGAGTCATGAACGAAAATTAATGCATGTCAGGATACTCGGCTATCTTATCCTGGAGGGTCCTTCCCTGGTCGCCAGCGAATCCGTCGCTGAAGATGTCAATTCATGTGAGGAGGACGAAGACAAGATTGACAAAGCCGGCGAGAGGTACCTCTTCCATTATCTCTGTATCTGTACGTCGCCTCCACAAGTTCGATTCCCTTCATTCGTTTTTAAGAGCTACATCACAGTCAAGAAATCCGGAGGCCGTACGCCGGCATCTTCGCTCTCCGCATACAACGCATTTGAGACGAAAAAGCTGACGATGGAAATGCTCCACCAAGCTGATAAACCTCCTCAAGACCAAAAGGAGGCCAAAAGACAAGTGGGGTGCAGCATTTTCATGGTTCCAACCATGATTTTAAAACCCTAGCTTGATTTTCTAAAGGCCCTTGCTCGGGATAACTTTCAATGCATAGTTTCCGGAAAATATGATTATGACATGACATCACAAAATGATGATCTCAGTGCAGTTGCTTACAGCTTTTCCCCACCACGGATAGGTGTCACTCAGTGTGCACACATCATCCCTAGTTCAACCAATGAGAATATACTGGATTCCAAAGACAAGGTATGCTGTCATAACCCCATTCTTTTATGCTCATTGACATGGCTGTAACATGAGCATGTGGCGTCATTCTGGGCCATCTTGGGCTGTTTTGGCTATGAGGACCTCCTGGACAAGTTGAAAGGAAAGGGAATTCATAGTCTTGATAATGTCATGACATTAGGGATGGAAATCCATCATTGGTTCAATCAGCTCAAGATGTGGTTTGAGGCCATGGTGTGTACTTTTTCCCCCCCCAGATGACCATCATTGAGACTGAAGGTCCATAGAAAGGGTTACCCAACACTTACACAATCAAGCAACTGACACAATACTACTCACCTTTTGCAAAGCGGCTGATTGCAAGATTACCTTGACAAGTGAAGACCCGCACCTTCCTTTACCAAACCCAGACTATCTTGAGATCCATGCTGCTTGCTGCAGAGTCGCTCACTTATCTGGGGCCGGCAAGTACATGGACAAGGTATTAGAAGATCTGGAGGATACCTGTGTCCTGTCTGAGGATGGCTCAATGGTGCATATGCTGTCATTTGCTCTTCAGAAAGAAGCAATTGCCATCGTGTAGCATAGTGTTGTCTCTTCTTCCTCATTGCCACCTGTACTCTTGTAGATGAAATCAAGGGATATCTCCCTCTATCTCTCTTGGTGATGAACACCCAACTAGTAAAGAAAATATAACAAAGCAACAACAACATTCAGAAGTCAGGCAGAGGAAAGGAAAAGGAATTGACAGCCTGATCCAAAAGCTAGAGACTCAGGACTTGACAAAACCTGTCTGAGACATTGTCCCCTGAGACATAAAGTTGGACAATTTGGTAAGCTTACTCCAAAATAGTACTGTAGACAGCAATGTGTGTGGAGAGGAAATGGCGTGGCGTAGGCACCTAATCTGTCCGCATGTCCACCGCAGTCACACTCAGAAAGTCAGAATGAGTCAGCGGCGGTCCGGAATCCAGATGGGGTCAGCTGGGTCGATGATTACACGCACAGTACTGGCACACTGCAACACACTGCAAACCATCATCCTTATAGCAGGTTTCATAACAAGTGTCCGGTTGTGACCATTTTTCGCTCATAGGCGTAGTCTGAATGGGCACTTAGCAATCATGCCGGATTTTCTTCCTACAAAAATAAATCATTGTAACTAAAAAAACAAATTGGAGTAATTAGACGTAATTTATTTAAGGTAAGTTGTATTACATTGAAAATACATAGGCCACGAGTGCAGCTAGTCTGCATCAGGCCAGGGTTGTGATGCGGCCTGAGTTGTCCGTGACAGCGAATGCCGCCCTCCACAGGAATGGGACCCACCCGTGATACAAGATAGGCCACACAGCGCAGCTAGTCCACGTCGACCTTCATACGAAGTGTAGGTGGCTTTGTCGGCTATCCCACGGTCACCCCAGCGTGTACACTGTGTAGACCGCAGTCGGTAGCTTTCCCTGAGGTGGGTTCGATGCACCCGTACCAGCGTAGCACATAACCCTTCAATTTACTGTGTATTTTTGTTCTCCAATCCGAGTGACCGCCTGCAACCATATATTCACGCACACACAAGTAAATACATCAAAAAACTAAGGACGGACCTGGTACCCACAGTGCTTGTACCAGCCCTTTGCGTCATCCGCCGTGACAGAGTAGACGGCTGCCCAGAATGCGTTGTACACGTTGCCATTACCGGACTCGAGATCGGCATTGACGCGAGCGCGATTCGCGCGCAGCCAGGCCTTGATGGATGAGAATGCGAGTTCGATCGGGTTGAAATCTGGCGAATATGTGGGAAGGTAAACGAGGCGCGCGCCGTGCCCCTCGACCAGTTCACGAATCCCGGCCACCTTGTGAATAGCTGCGTTGTCGACGACAAGGACCGAATTGGGCAGCGGCCATTCGTTCATGCGAGGGAGAAGGCCTTCAACGAATTGGCGAAAAATGTCGCCGGTAATGGCGTTCTCGACAACTTCAAGGTGTAAGATGCCATCCAGGGAGATAGCAGGTAACATCGAGTACTTTGTGCCGCGAAGGAAGAAGTCATAGCGGCATGCGCGCTCGCCGCGTATGGACCACGCGTACGGCCTCCTTAGGGTGAGTCGATTGAAATGGCTCTCGTCGGCAAAGACGAGTTGTTCTGGGCGGAAATGGGCAGCGATGAGGGCCATGTACTCCTCGCGGTCTTGCTCATTACGCTCAAGAGCGCGGCGTGTGACCTATCATCGACGTGATGAGAATAATGGGGCTGATAGATGAAGATGATGTACGCACCATTTTCATCGTGTATCCCTTCCTATGGAGGGAACGCATAATGGTGGGAAGTGACACCTCGACACCGCACGCCTCCCGAAGCTCCACTCGCAGCTCCATGAGTGAAGCGTCGGGTTGGCGCCGAATGACATCGCAGAGGTACTGTGACAGTGAGACAACACCTAGCACCAATGTATTGCAGACGTACCTTCACCTGAATAGCAGTGAGTACACGTGGTCGACCATTGTCAATCGGTGGTGGCAAAGATACCCTTCCTATCCTGCGATATGTGCTGCGGTATCTCCCGAGCGACCGTAGACTGATTCCAGTGAGCTCATGGATTTCTGAGTCACGCAGTCCTTGATGCGACATTGATAAGGCCAACTCCTTGATGTCATTGGAGTACCGCCGGACCATCGTTGAGGGTTTTCGTTGAGGGTTTGGAAGAGACGACAACGGAAGGGGAGTGGCCACGCTGAGATGGGCAAGCTGCCGAGCATGACAACGCAGATAACTATTCCATAACCCCAGTTTCCGGAAATAACTATTCTATAACCACCATTCTGTATGATAGCCTATGAACCCCGCTCTTGAGTTTTGGATGTCCGCTAGTCTACGTGAAAACTCAACCGGACACTCGTTATGAAATCTGCTGTATGATTTCGGCATGCACTGTGTCAAGTAGAGTACTTACGATTTGAGATACTGTAACTACACCTGACTACCAAATGACTCTTGTCCAGCTTGGTCGGACCCCGGCAAAATCTCTCAGCTGACGTCTCGGCAAGACCAACCTTCTTCGTGATGGTGGGAACTCCGCATCGGCGACTATTTTGTTGGTTTCTTCGCGAGGTGATCATCGTCGCTGGCCATGGAGAAACAAAACTTCCACTTAGAGATGCGTAGAATGTCTAATCCGCGCGTCTCAAGCGGGTGTGTATATAGATTTGGTGATTCGTACTACTAAGAACACATAGACGAATTCGGTATCCCGCCTTCTGAAAACTGAAGAACGAATGTTTTTTTTTAAAAAGTGGAAAAAAGGAGAGGATGGGAGAGGTGAGGTGAGGGGTGAAATAAAGATGAAATGGAAAGGGAGGGGTGGAAAAGGAATCAACTGCTACCGTGACGATGGTTGGTATTATCGAATCGCATTGGCACTCTATCCTGCCTATCCGTCCTCACCGATCATCGCGCACCTGCGCTCTATGATTGCGCCCGTGCCTGTGCATGTGCCTGCACTGCCGTGACTTGGGCAGCTTGGGCGACGGCGAGATTCGCGTGCGGCTGTCCGCCACCCTGGCGAAGTGCAATCTCGTTCATCCTGTTCATAGACGTCTGGAGTTGCTGCCACGCATGCATGGGGTGACTTCCCGCCCGCCAGCTTGCGTCTGCGCACGAGTAGCCTCTCGCATCAGCCGCAGCTGCATCAGGTCCATCAGGATGAACCTCCGCTGTGCCGGCACCGCGTCCTGGGTCTGCGCTGAATGGTTCGGCTGCCGCCGCTGTTGTCGTTGTTGTAAATGAGCTAGAAATTGCGCCTTTGCCTGCATGGCTTGCTGTTCAAGGATTGAGACATGCGCATGTTTGTCTACAATGTGTCATCGGAGGTCTTGTGGCCGCGAGAAACTGGTATTACACACGTGGCATACAGCACACAGCCCCACGGGACAATCGAAGAGCCGTCGCGAGGTGAAGAATGACTGTGCGACCTCCCACAACGACCCGTGCGTCTGCATCAGCTCCGGTAAACCAAGAGTGCACAGGGAAGGGAGTATAATTAGCTCCCCGTCGACTGGATACAAAGGATGTCTGCCGCAAGTTCGCCGGCTACACGAAACTCATTTATGTCACCGAACGCGCGGATGAGCTCCACCCATTGTTCCTTGTCCATGTCGTGTTGTACAGTTGAGCGTTGGGCCATGCAGATACCTAGATTTTCGACACGGGATAGGAAAGGAAAAAAAAGGTCGCGAGTTTGAGTCATCGAGGACAACTGCCAGTCCAACTGTTCGCACGATATTTGCAAATCAAGCCGAGCTCCTGGGTTGGAAAGGCAGATGGAAAGGGGGAAGGTGTGGAAGAAGAAAAGGTCGATTGGCGGTCGGTATTGCATCGACGACTTCTATGTTACAACACCACGCCCATCAGTCATCGTGCACCTGCACCCTGAGATTGTGCCTGTGCATGCTGCTGCGCCGCCTTGACTTGGGCAGCTTGGGCGGCGGTGAGGTTCGCGTGCGGCTGTCCGCCACCTTGGCGGAACGCAATCCCGTTCATCCCGTTCATAGACATCTGGAGTTGCTGCCACGCGTGCATGGGGTCGCTGCCCACCCGCCCGCCAGCTTGCGCCTGAGCAGCGTGTTGTTGCAGCAGCAGCTGGTGCTGCAGCATCTGTGGGCTCATGTTCATCAGGTTCGGGATGAACATCTGTTGTGTCGGCATCATGCCCTGGGCCTGAGCCTGAGCCCGAACCACCTCCATTAGCGACGTCGGGAGTTGCTGCTGCTGCAAATGAGCCGCATATTGCGCCTTTGCCTGGGCGGACGGCATGGGAGATTGAGGCTGGGGCTGCCCTTGCTGAGGCTGGATAGCCGACTGTGCGGGCGGCCGTGGCGAGCTGCTGGAGGCCGCGTTAGTGCCAGCAACCGCCATCGCATGCAGAGTAGGTGACGGTGCGACACGCGGAGAAGATCCCAGGGTACTCGCTGAGCCGTTGACAACGGCAGTGGGATGCGGGGAATGAGACGTGGGGCGTGAAGAAGGATGATTGGTTGTACGCAGACGCTGCAGCGCGAGCTGAGGTGTAGCTTGCACGGGCGTTCCACTGGGCGTCGAGGTACCCAACGTTCCGTCACCAGGGCTCTTGGCTGCTGTCTTCGGGGTAGATTTCTTCGTGTCCGCGCTTCCGGGAACGGCAACTGGCGTTGCGATTGAGCGCGGGGGCTGCCGCGGCTGAGATTGGGGCTGTGGCTGCAGTGGTGGTGGTGGTGGCTGTTGGGGTGGAGGCTGAGATTGGAACCGGGACTGGGGTTGAGACTGTGATTGAGACTGAGGGTGTGAAAGCGTCTGGGTATGAGCTTGGAGTTGAGGTTGAGGTGTGAATTGCCGCTGATCGACTGGTATATTATGTAATGGGTGGTTATAGTTCACTGCTGCCACTGCTGCCAGGTTGTTTTCAGGCAGCTGGGAGGGCAGCGCAGCTTTCATGCGTATTGGATGATCATGATAAAGTAGCCGATACCTCAAGGGCGACTCATTAGGAACTGCAAATGGTGTAAGTTGAAGAACAAGACATACGACGGGGACGGAGTAGCACTTTGTGTGGGCTCTGGGTCCATAAACCGTATGTTTTTGGTCTTGCGGTTCACAGATGCTTCATCTTCCTCGGTTGACTCTAGGTCGTTTACTTTGCGTTTCTTAGATTGCAATGGAGGTGATGTGCGAGGAAGGGACATGTGTAGGGGCTCTTCCTGAGGTGTGGGTTCGTGGGTGTCCTCGCCACGTGGGAGGATGATGCTGGCTTTTTTTGGTCATTGCGATCTAAAATCCAGTGCTGCATCATGCTCTCTCCCGTTCTTCTCTTCGCCTTATGTCCGCTTTTACTTAGCGTCTTTGGGCTTGTGGTTTATATATAGTTTTTCGCCCACTTCTCTTCCTCTCAAAAGAAAAACAGGACCAAAAAAAAGACAAACAAGACAGACAGACAGACAGACAAATAAAAATAAAAAAGGGCCTGCCGTGCAAGACCACGCGTCTGCGAGGGATGAGGCAGGCTCTAGCGAAGGTGAGGTTAACCAGGGTAGGAATAGGATGTTGGAATCCCAGGCCATGGGATGTGCAGCCCCATGACCATGACCTTGGTAGAGGGATCGAGGATGTCTGCGGCACATATACCATTGTTCCTGGTACCGAGACCGTCAGGATGGGAAGAGGGGAAAGATCTCAAGGCAGGCTCCAGATGAGTGCATCGGTGTATGTAACTTCAGTGCATTTGCTTTCGAGGTGTTTTCGGAATAGATTATTGCGAGCCTGCGACGACGTGAAGACCCTGCAATAGGGGCGCACTTTTCGGGGCATGTGCTCGCTTGTCTACAAGATGACTTTGGAGGTCTCGCGGCTGCGCGAAACTGGTATTACAGATGTGGCATACAGCAGACGGCTTCACCGGAGGGTCGAAGTGCCGTCGGGAGGTGAAGAGTGACTGTGCAGCCTCCCACAATGGCCCTTGCGCCCGCGTAAGCTCCGGCGCACCAAAAGTGCGCAGAGAAGGGAGTATAGTTGGCTCCCCGTCGACCGGACACAAAGTGCGTAAGATGTCTGTCGCAAGTTCGCCGGACACACGAAACTCTTTTGCATCACCGAACGCGCGGATGAGCTCCACCAATTGTTCCCTGACCATGTCGTCCTGCACAGTTGAGCGTTGGGCCATAAAGATACCCAGATTTTCGACGCGGAATAGGAAAGGGGAAAAATAATTGCAAATTTGAGTCATCGAGGACAATTGCCAGTCCAGCTGTTCGCACGGTATTTGCAAATTAAGCTGCGTAGGAGCTCCTGGGCTGGAAAAGCAGATGGAAATGGCATACGCGGAGGTCTGAACATCTGCTCGACTGAGCGATGTCTGCATTTCTATCCGCTCGACGAATCGGCCAAGTTGCGAGGCGTCTATCGTGGGTTGGTTGAAGAATGTGATACAAATATCCTCGAGATGAGGCGCATCGATTCTAGCCACGAAGTTGTCCAAGTACTTGCTGGTTCCTCGATATTTGAGGCACGTGAGAGCAGGGAGAACAACACGTTCCTCTGATGGTGGAGGCAAGCTGAGGTATTTTCGGCGAGGGAGGAGGGAAAGGAAATGGAGTGAGAGTGTTTCAAGTTGGGTCATCTGGGATAAGGCATTGGCGAACACTTCTGGGGAAAAATACCCGACATTAGGGATTTCATGGAGTTGAAGATCTACGATACCCGTGGAAGGGGACAGAAGCTGCGGTAGTGCGGGAATGGTGATCCTAGTCAACTGCAGAGTACGGAGGCGTGGGCCCGACTGAAAAGCGCTGGGGAAGGTCAGCTGCGCATTATCCCGGGACAGGAGAACAAGCTCTTCTAGTTCCGTAAATGGTTCAGAGATTGTGGAAAGATTCTCCAGGAGCGAGTTTGTGACGGTGAGGCTGATGAAGCCAACGCGATCAGGCTGCTTCAGTGCAGCCATGATATTCTCCTCGTCCTCAGGAACCAGGGGACTGGACATGGGAGATCCTCCATAGTTCACGACGAGAGGAAAGGGTGGCAAATATTCTAGGGTCTTCAAGACAGGCGTCCCGTACGTACAGTAGAGTCGGAGATGTAGACCCAGAGGCGAACTCAGCATGGTCCGTCGCCATCTTGAGCCCACGTGCGTAAGCGTAGGCCAAAATTGCGGAAAGGCATACAGGTAGTGACGAAATATGTTCAGAAGAACGTCGTCAGGGAGCATCTCAATCGTGACCTGCCGAGAAAAAGGCCCTACTTCAGGCACATTAGTGCGTGATAAAACTGGGGTTGGATAAGCGTTGTACCTGTTCCACGAAGCTCATTGACCCACAGTCGCTCATATTCCACCTCTATACGACAGCCAGAGAGTCGACGAGACATCATTAGTGACACGACTGCCTCCCGCAAAGGCGCGTAACGTGGCCCAGGCTCCCATATGTAGAGTTTGTGTAAGGTCGGGAGCAAAGTTTCGTGCCGCTTTCCAGATAGTTGCAAAGAAAGCACGATGTCTGTTGAGAGGTCGCCAGCTATATGGAACCGTTTTGTGCCCCTGAATAGGCGGATAAGCCCCGCCCATTTTTCACAGTCCATGGTGTCCTGCCCACTTGATAGCCGGGTCGCGTGGACGCGTAGATCTTCCACGCCGGAAAGAAAAGTGGCAAGACGATTGCAGATTTCGGTCATGGAGGGAAACCCCTGGCCCAATGGCTCGCGGGATATTCTCAATTTAGGGTGTATGGGGGCCTCAGGTTGTGTAAAGGAGATGGAGATAGTATTCCTGGAGAATAGAACCTCTGCTCGACTATGGGATTTTTGCATTTTCATCCGGTCAATGAATTTCGTAAGATTTGGAACGTCGAAGATGAGTTCATCAAAAAATGTGATGTCGGTGTCCCCAAGACGAGGGGCATACATTCTAGCCACAAGGCCTTCCAAGTACTTGGACATTCCTCGAAAATCAAGGCGGGTGAGAGCCGGGAGAACGACGTGTCTCCTGGATGGTGAGGTTTCGCCAACAAAACTTGCAATTGGGAAGTGGAGTGAAAGTGCTCGAAGTTGGGTCATCCCGGACAAGGCATCCGCGAGTGCGTCTGGTGAAAGCCGCAAAGCCCTGAAAACACCGTGAAGCTGAAGATCTACAAGATTCCTGGAAGAAAAAAGAAGCTGAGGGAGTGCGGGAAAGGTGATCCCAGTCAAGTGGAGACTATGGAGATGTGGGCCCCACTGAAACGTGTTGGGCAGGGTCAGCCGCACGCCATCTTGAGACAGAAGAACGAGGTCTTCCAGTTCAGAGAAAGGCGCCTCGATTGCGTTGAACGCTTCCCGGAGCGACCTCGTGACGGCGAGGTGGATAGAGCTAACACGAGCAGACTGCTTCAGTGCCGCCATGATATTATCCTCGTCCTCGGGAGCTGGGGGATCGTGTGCTAGAGATCCCCCGTACCGCACGACGATAGGCAAGGCGGGCCATAAATCTAATGTCTTCAAGACAGGCGTTCCAGGCGTACAGAACAGTCGAAGACGTAGAGCCTGTTGGGATGCAAAAACGATTTGTCTCCACTTGCGACATATATGCACAAGCCTGAGCCAAAGTCGTGGAGAGGCATCCAGATAATAACGAAATATGTTCAGAAGCACTTCATCGGAAAGCTTCCCGATCGTCACTTGTAGGGAAAAGGAACACGTCAGCGAGTGACACTGTCAGAAGCACTGTGCGGAATACGTACAAGGGTATTCGTTTGGCGTGGTAACACCTCGGGGGCGCGACACGTATCGGGCACGGGCACGTCTATTGGAAAATCCGCGACGTATACTGTCACCTCTTGCGGTGGAGCAAGCATTGAAGCGCTGGATCACTTACTTTTGGGTGTGCATAGGGGAGCAGCTATTGTTGGTGTATCTTAGTATGTAGAACACGCCAAACTTACGAATCGTCGTTTCAGACAAGGAGTACAGCAAGCCAGTTGGGTTTGGACCCCAGAAAAATACGTCGTACTGCCTCAGCTTGTCGCTGCGTCGGCGGTAAGATAACAGGGGACGCAACACAGCCATGAATGTATGAACGTGATGGCCGGCGGCCTGAACGTTGCGTGAATCAGCATCGAATCGGCGTCTTCTTTCTCACCCTATTCATAATAGAGCTTTTGGGAAGAGGTATACTGTAGTAGCAGTATTTTCGTGAGGTGATCCTCATCGCTGGTCATGGAGAAACAAAGCCTTTTCCCCAAAAATCACCCACTGGCAGGTGTATAAGGTAATCCGCGAGTGGTGTATTCATGGACTGGTGGTTTTTTTTTTTTGGTATGACGATTCGTAACCACTGAGAACACAAGGATGAATTCGGTATCCTGCCTTCTGAAACCCAAAGCCCGAATTTTTTTTAAAGATGGAAAAAAGATAGATGACGATGATCCATGCGGTGGGTGTGGGTACAAATACAGTAATAAGCTTACAGAGTATAATACCGTACTAACCAAGAGGATGGAAGGGGTGGGAAAGAAAAACAACAGCGAAATAAATGAAAGGGAAAAGGGGAAGAGGGAAGGTGTGGAAGAAGAAAAAGATCGATTGGCGGTCGGTATCGCATCGACGACTTTATGTTACAACACCACGCCCATCCGCCCTCACCGGTTATCGTGCACCTGCACCCTGAGATTGTGCTTGTGCTTGTGCATGTGCCTGCTGCGCCTTGACTTGGGCAGCTTGGGCGGCGGTGAGGTTCGCGTGCGGCTGTCCGCCACCTTGGCGGAACGCAATCCCGTTCATCCCGTTCATAGACATCTGGAGTTGCTGCCACGCATGCATGGGGTAGCCGCCCACCCGTCCGCCAGCTTGCGCCTGAGCAGCGTGTTGTTGCATCAGCTGCAGCTGCTGCAGCATCTGTGGGCTCATGTTCATCGGGTTCATCGGGATGAACATCTGCTGTGTCGGCGCCGCATCCTGGGTCTGTCCTGGATGGCTCTGTTGCTGCTGCTGCTGCTGCTGCTGTTGATGTTGATGTTGTTGTTGCTGCTGCTGCTGCAAATGAGCTGCGTATTGCGCCTTTGCCTGGGCAGACGCTATGACTTGTTGCTGCTGTTGGTGAGACAGTTGCGGTGATTGCTGACCCTGGCCAGAGGTTGCAAAGTGCTGAGAGGCGACGTGCTGACCCTGACCATTCGCGTTGGGCATGGGGGAACGTGATGTCGCTTGCGAATTCGCAGTCGCGCCAACAATGGCGGGATTCAACATAGGCGTACGAGACAAGTGTGGCGCCGGCACATTCTGCTGCTGCTGCTGCTGCTGTTGTTGTTGTTGTTGTTGCTGCTGCTGCTGCTGGGCCTGTGCAGCTTGCATTTGCGCCACCTGGGCGGCGTAGCGTGCTTGTGCTTGTAATTGCGCGGGAGTGAGGTTAGCCGCCTGCCCTTGTGCGTGCGCCTGAGCCTGAGCCTGCGCCTGCATCATGTAGTATATCTGTTGCTGTTGCTGCGTCGGTTGTCCCATCACACCCGCTTTCGCATTTTGACCCTGAGCTTGTGCCGCTAATTGTTTGTACAGCGCAGGATTCATGCCCGCCGCCCCCATGTTCATATAGGTTTGGAGCGGTGGTCCAAAGCCCTTCGCTGGTTGAGGGAACGGTGGACGCGCTTGTGGAACAGCTTGGGCTTGAGCTTGAGGCTGGGGCTGCCCTTGCTGAGGCTGGATAGCCGACTGTGCGGGTGGGCGTGGCGAGCTGCTGGAGGCCGCGTTAGTGCCAGCAACGGCCATCGCATGCAGAGCAGGTGATGGTGCGACACGCGGAGAAGATCCCAGGGTACTCGCGGAGCCATTGACGACGGCAGTGGGATGCGGGGACTGAGACGTGGGGCGCGAAGTAGGATGATTGGTCGCACGCAGATGCTGTGGCGCGAGTTGAGGTGTAGCCTGTACGGGAGTCGCACTGGGCGTCGGGGTACCCAACGTTCCGTCCCCAGGGGTCTGTGTCCGCTTCCCTGCTGACTTCGGGGTAGATTTCTTCGTATCCGTGCTTCCGGGAGTGGAAGGAGCAGCGACAACTGGCGTCGCGATTGAGCGCGGGGGCTGCTGCGGCTGTGTTGGCTGTAGTTGGGGCTGTGGCTGTGGCTGCGGCTGCGGCTGTAGTGGCGGTGGTGGTTGTGGCTGTTGGGGTTGGGGCTGGGATTGGGGTTGCGACTGGGGTCGGGATTGAGATTGAGGCTGGGGTTGAGGCTGAGGATGTGAGGGCGTCTGGGTATGAGCTTGGGGTTGAGGTTGAGGTGTGGGTTGCTGCGTCGGTGCATGATTAACTGGTATACTGTGTAATGGATTGCTATAGTTGACGGCTGGCACTGCTGGCGGATTGTTTTCAGTTGATTGGGGGGGCGGCGCGGCCTTCGTGCGCGTGAGATGGTCAAGCAGCCGATACCTCAAGGGTGAGACACATTAAGAACAGCGAATGGAGCAAATTTAAGAACAAGACATACGACGGAGTAGCACTTCGTGTGGGCTTTGGGTCCATGAACCGGATGATTTTGGTCTTGCGGTTCACAGATGCCTCATCTTCCTCGGTCGACTCTAGGCCATTTGCTTTGCGTTTCTTGGGTCGTAATGGAGGTGGTGTGCGAGGAAGGGAAATGCGGTAGAGACTGTTCGCGACCTTTCCGAGGCGTGGATCCGGGTCCAGGCAAAGAGGTGGTGATGTAGCAAGCTTGTAAACAAAGTAAGAGTAAGTGCCCACACCGAGCAGATAATCATTAGCTGCGCACAAGGATTTTGGCTTCGACCTCGAGTGCATCTTTATCTGTCCATTTGCCGCCGGACTTCTGGTTGAGAAGACATAGATCGGCGAAGAGGGTTTCAGAATTGGGACGAAGGAGAACCCTTGCTACGGTTTTTTCAGGCAACTTGCTGTCCTTTGGGTCAGGTGGCTCGAACTTTTCGATCTCTACGATCATGCAACCTGGAGGAGTGTCGCGAGAGGTTAATGGGGTTGTTTCAAGTGCCGACGAGAACATGACACGCCTTCGTAAAAGGGCACCTTGGCGGCGTCGAACAGCTCGAGGAGGTCTACGGGTATTCGGTGCGCCTTTATGTCATCGAATAGGGCCTGAACGTGGCATGTGAGTGGCAAAGGAGAAGGGACAGTGATGAAAGACAGTACAGAGTAAGCAGGGCTGTTGTACAAGAACTTTGGACCGGAGTTGAGGGTCCAATTGTCGTGATGTAGTTGTACCGAGAAGGATGGGGGACTGGTCTCATATTGCTTGAGTATCGATTGGGTTTCCCTTGTCAAGTTGTAGGCCATCGCTTCGAGTCAGTGTCACCGTCGGGTCACTCTTAATTCAAACCCGTGCGGATGAGTCAGCAGTGCCTCTTACGATGTCGCAAGATCAGTTGAGAGAGGTGCTTTTTATTCGGCTTCCTGCAAACTGAACAATTACAATCTCAATCGACACAGCTATTTCAATTCTTGCACGACAAGAACCCTCAAGTCAGGCAAATTTCTCTTGAAAATCTATTGCCTCATACTCTTAAAGATGCACCGAATCGCGCCATCTTTTTCGAAGGCTTGCAATCACATACCGGTCTGCAGAGTCTAAAGGAGAGTACGGTGATCAGAGATCTGAAGCTTCTGTGTCGAGACAACCTCGTGAGCGTCTTGTTGCCTTGTCGAGATCCTATTCATCTTGCCGTGACCTGCAGGCCGTGGCGCACGATGCTTTCCGTGCTCTAATCAATCTTTCGGATTCACTCATGATCCATCCATATCTCCTCGAGCAATCTTTCCTGACATTTTTGGTGTCCTATATAGTGGCTAGTCTCCCTCTCGGCTCTTTCTACTGGCACTGGCTCATGGCTCGCAGCACCCCCAAGCAACCCTTGGCGATCTCGCTGCCATGTTGCTCTCAAATCTCACTGCCTCGCCGAGGTCGTCAACTGCCCTTCTGGATCTTCGGATCGCTGTACTCCTGACTCCCTCGTCTGCAGGGTCGTCGTTCTATCCCACACAGTCCCGCGCAGGCAGCTGTGCACCCCCTGTCCCGTATCCAGCTGGCCTCGAGATAAATGTACCCGCACTATTGCTGCTCGTCGACGCGTTCGTGCAGGGCGCGAGCATAGATCCTAGCGTTCCACTCGACGAACGTCCGCGCAAAAGCCAGCTCCACTTCCTTGCAAGCGTATTTGCAAATCTGACCACGGTAGGGTCAATGATCCCCTATTTCACCCTGGGCCAAGGCTGATGATGAGCACGAAACTTCTCAGTCTCTTCCCGGGCGGATATTCTTCTTGACGCCGCGGCCTTCGGACCCTCTACAGGGAGAGACTGCAGAAAAGATCGAGTATCCCCTCGCAAAACTCGTCGTCTTCACCGAGCACAAAGACTCCATCCGGCGCGGTGGCATCTCATCGCTCATCAAGTGCGTTCAACCCGTCCCCTTTAATCAACCTGCACTGCACTTACCTGTCATAGAAACTGCGCTTTCTATACGCAGGGCCACCAAGCCATCCTGACGCCGGAATCCGACTCTGTGATCGTTCCACCATCAGATCTCCGGGCGCCCGGGATCGACGCCCTCCAATACATTCTTCTCCCCTTGGCTGGCCCCGAAGAGTTTGACCTTGACACCCAAGAACAGCTCCCAGAGGCGTTGCAGTTCTTGCCGCCGACGAAGCAGCGCGAGGCGAACGCGGCAATTAGGCTCACGCACGTCGAGACGCTGCTTTTGCTATGCGCGACGCGTTGGGGACGCGACTACCTGCGCACGCGCGGAGTTTACGAGGTCGTGCGCGCGCTGCACGAGCAGGAGACGGATGACGCAGTATCCGAGCACGTCGAGCGGTTAGTGAACTTGATCAAGCGCGCCGAGGGACCGGAGACGGCGCAGGATGATCTGCAGGTAGAGGAAGTCAAGGATGACGATAACGACGTGCGCATCGAAGAGATATAAACGTGGCGGGTAAAAGATATCAGACACCAACCGGATCAGGGGGTGGGACCGGTGCTGCAGTTGTGCGTAATTGTGTATGAGAGGGGCAACGGTTTGTACGATTATGGTCGCAGTGACGTGCACTTGGTACTGGGCGGGACAGCATAGGCATGACGTATAGAGAGTGCTCAATAAACCGCAGTGATCTTCTCGTAATAGAAGCCCGAGGGCACACAACTTACCACTGTGTCACCCCAAGTTAGAGTCATATTGTGGCATCAATACAGTACCCCATTTTTGCTGTCAATACGGTGCCTTGGGGTGCAAGGCACATTACATGCCAGTGGGTATACTAGTATAGTGAAACTACAAACCAACTACCATGCCTTCTCTATTTGTAGAGTTAGCGTTATCCGCGGCCTCCTACCCCTACGTGTACTTCCCATGCATATTCACTTGCACAGTTGTTCTCGGGGATATACCAACGGAAACGAAGAGAATGCGGTATACGGTTGGTATAAGTTACGGTACTGTATACATGTGCCTGGCGAAGATGTCTGAGTTACATATCCCATTCGCTTTTGGACTAGCTTGGCCAAGCCTCACGTCCACGCGCCGTTTCCAGAAACCGGTCTCACAGAGAGAATTTCATGATGGATGATAATGGATGATCAGCCAGTTCCGACACCCAAGGACTTTCTGTTCTGAGTCCCTTATTTTCCCTCCCCATGGAAGCGCCCCGGTGCACTCTAGTTGCGGAGGTAAAGCGTGAACTTATCATTATTACACCACAAGGGACAACTCCAGCGACGACATGCGACCGTAAGAGAAACGCACATGGTGATGGAGACGTCCGTCAAAATAGCAAATTGCTTCACCTCGTCTCCGTCCCGGAGGTACCTGGACTGCTCGATCCGTTGCCTTTTGCTGGTGATGGCGCCGGAAAAAAAAAAAGCCGCTTTGCACGGATCCGGCAGTGGGGAACATCGCAGTCACATCGGCGAATCAAACCAGGTAGATGCCACCAGGTGTGCAGTAATCTCTCCAGGTACGCTGATCGCCATGAAGCACAGTAGCAGGTCGCGTGCGCATATTTGTCAACCGACGGTAGTCTGAGACTGCGCCAGTAAGTTAGTGGACCTGCTGGACTTGGAAGGCATTCCCACGTCGGTCACTGAACCAGACCCCCCGCAGGCCGCAGCCACCAACTCGAGTTGTTGTTGGAATCGGAGGAGGGCTGGAGCGAGAAAGCGAGGGTGGTGCCCAGAACCTGTACCGTTATCGAATGCCATATACCCTGAAACAAATTCGAAACGTCACTGGGACAGTCGGTGATGATGCACGCTACTCGGTTGAATGTGCCTTGCGACGGGCGCCGGCCGGGCGAATGATGATCGTGTGATTGCGACTCACGTGCTGTCCTGCCGCCCGACACTCCAGCGCTTGCGAGAGAGTTGGATCAACGGGGTTTTCTTGGCGAAATCCATCATGCCGCATCCAGTACCTGGAAGCGTTTCGGGGGGACTCGGATGGTGTCAACGGCCAGTTACCCTAGGACGTACATTGTGTCTGAGTGGCCACATGATCAACTGCGCTCGAAAAGGTGCAAAGAGGCACTCACCATTGCAACGTTGTGCGCAGTAAGGTGGTAAAAAACTTCGCCAACTGCATGTGTAAGTGGTCTGGTCGCGCTACATCCTGGGGTCGACGGAAATAAACAGGTAAATTATCACATGAAGTTTAAGAGTGCCAACATCTACTATGACGATAGGAGCTGTATGCAAAATCTTTCGGAGTCCGCGGGTGTATAAATGTGCATATTTTAGAATGGCGTGAGGGAGCATGACATGGGTACTGGGAACAATACGCGATGCTCAATAGCAGGCAGGATGTATGGAAGTACCTTTCCAATTCAAAGATGTAGCATTATAGAGTTGCCAGCCAATCGAGTGTGAACCGAGTCGTTTACCTCCGGCGGGGGACACGCACAAAGGCCATGACCCCACTCTCGAGCTCGATAAGAGACATTTCGCCTTCGTCGTCGTCATCTGCCGCAGTGACAACCGCCACAGGTGTACGGGAAACCTTCGTAGCGCCACCGAAAGCAGCCACCGAGCGTGTACTTTCGCCATCGGACTCGGCTTCGGTATGCACGACGCTAGACTCGGCTTCGCTCTCCTCAGTTTCTGCCTCTCCATCGATGAGACACGATTGGTTTCGCCACAGACGGGACAGCTCAGCTTCAAGACACGTAGTGTCTTCATAAGCAGACTCCTTCACGTCTCCAGGAGAAGGAGTGGATGACAGCGGAGAAGGTGGGAGCAATGGGACGGTAGATGTATTTATGAACCGATCCAGTCTGGTGAGACGGCTCGACTTGGTCGAGGTATTTGCTGTAGATACCCCAACTGGAGGAGATCGCGAACTATCGGTGGATCCGACTCCATGACTAGATTGTACGAAGGATGAGATAGGTGGAGAAGGTGTATGGTCTGGGGCGATATTTGCTATTGGAGGCGGCGGCGGCACAGGAGAGGGTGATGAGGACGGAGGCAACGATTCCTGCCGTGAGGGACAGTTTGAATGTAGTGAAACCGATGGCACGGGTAACGTGGGAGATTCGAGTAAGGGTAAAAAGTTGAAGCGGGGCACGGGACGGGGCTGAACAGGAATGTTGTAGGGCAGGCGGGGGGGAGGTGGTGGTGGAACCCACGGCTCAACAGTAGAGGGACGAGGTGATGGAGGTTTCGGTGGATCTAAATTTTGCGAAGAGGACGGAGTCGTCAAAACGTTAGGAGGGGGAGTGGACGGTGGAGAAGGCGGTGGACGAGAGGGAAGAGAAGTCGGAGGTTCTATTTTAGGTTTGTACATCACAGAAGGGGGTGTTGCCAAATTAGGAGACGTGGAAGTATCGGGACCAATAAGTGGAACTAGTCCAACAGGAACGGTGTTGAGGAAGTGTGTGCGGGGAACACCGCGTGCATCCAACTCTGGAAGGTCTGGGTCCGGGAGAGGCTGAGGAGCGTGGGGGAGTGAACGCCGGATCTCCTTGAGCTCCAGCATGTCCCTTGCAATAATTTAGAGTCAGATGAATATTAGGTGAAAAGACCACACAACGCAGGGAAAGGACAGGTGGGGAGGGGGGAGCGGGCCAGATACATTATAAGGGTGATTGGAGGTGCTGTGGGACGGGACATGACTAGAAAGAGGACAAATGTCGAAGGTGCACGGAGAAGTAGTCACGCGAGAAGAAAACCACGGCGAAACAGGCAGGAAAAAACTCACTGGTAAGTCAATCGTGGGGTGATATCGGCTGGAGACCGATCCCATTCGTCGGCGACAAAAACTTTGTTAACAAGTTCTGAGCAGAAATGAACGCATCTGCGCGTCAGGCATGCGTCGGTGAGAGATTGGTCTGGATGTCGTCTCCTAGAGAGGGAAGGGGCATCTACAGGGATGAGGAGTGGGGTGGAACCGCGAGTGGGAGGAGGAGTAGCCATGCTAGACGAGTTAGACGGTGATGGGGAGGGAGAGGGGGAGTGGGAGTGGTGTTTAAGACAGCCCCGCATGGTGAGGAGGGAAACGACGGGGCAAAGTAATGGAAGAGGAAGAACGGAGGAGAGTTGCTGCACTTAAGAAAAGGTGGCGGTCTCGGTACGGAGGACCGGCCGACGGTGACCATCTTCGGCGGTCAAATAAGGCGAAGGACCCGGACATGCACATCTGAAATGAATTTGACCATCTAAACGACAACCCCTCTCAAACCGCAATTTCCCCTCAGTCCTTCCAGATGAGCAATAACATAATTCAACGCTCCCATACTCTATCTAAACAAAACGTCTAGCTAAGCCTCAACTTGGTCCCGTCCACCTATGGAAATCCGATACCGGGGATTTTTCCCGATATACGTACTCAAACACCGCCCCGATGTGGGAGTGCCACTTAAATGCGGTCGATCACGGACGGGAACGCCCTGTAAGGGTACCTCGAATCAACAAGGCAGGTCAGGACATGAAACTTCAGAATGTTACCCAAGTACGACAGAACTCGCAATGAGGAGTGCCCAAACAGGAGGTAACAAACTACATCCACGCCAATATAATCAACAATTATGAGCTTTTTTTGCGCGCATCACGACTTTAGACGCACGTAGAGATATTGAAGTCCCCAGCAGTGTACACCGCCCACAGGACATAGCCAACCACCGCGCTTTCCACGAATGATGCACCTACGGCGGTGACCAGAAACATGAACAGCGTAAATATCGCGTACGTGAGGCGCGAGCGATGTACATTCTTCCGTGGTTGCGGAGCGCCCGGCTGCATTGTCTCGGCGGGCCCGGGGTGAGATAGAAGCAGGTCAGGCGACTGTGCAGAAGCCACTGATGTCAAAGGAATCATCGAGTGTGAATGGGGAGCTGCCTGGGGTGTATGTTTCTGACTCGGTGGGGCCGTCGTGTCCCCATGTTCGTCGCGCCGTGACGGGAAAATGATGTTGAAAGTAGCAATTCCACCGGTGATGAGGAAAAACAGTGAATTGAATATTAACGTCCAGTAGAATGTGAAGCGGAATACATCTACTCAAATCCGAGAGCTGAGTCAGTTGCACAGTATCGAGTTAACAGTGCATATCTCAAACCTCCAGCATGTGTGAGGTAACGACCACCCGGTTGGATAGGGGCATGGTGCTCAAGTTCATGAAACTCGATGAGAGGGTCGTACAGAGATGGCCACGTCGGGGTCGGTGGCTCGGTCTGGGTCTGCGTTGCAGACATGCAACATACACCGTGATGAGACGAGACTTGGCATGTCCGTCCCTGGTCTCTCTCAGCCTGGCTCGGCTCCGCTGATTATGTAATGAGGCTAAAATGCCGGACACCCGGTGTACAGCCCAACACACTCACAAGCCGACTCGGACTCGGAAATTGATTTTGCAAGGAGCCGCTAAAGCAAGCTCTGCTGGGTTGCCCGGGCTCTTCCCTCAGACGTCATTTCTATCAATCGACAATCGCCATTCTAGGACGGCCGTCGTTTGTAGTCGCTCCTAAACACGCAAGAGGCCCTAGATCTCCTTATCTGCTTTCCAGACCTTTGCTGAGCTATAACTTATGATCCACGTAAAAGCGATGGTTAGGGGATCCGTCGGTTTAAAACAGGGTTTTCAGGTTGGAAGAATATGGTAACTTATTTGACATCACATTTTCCAGTAGTCTCGTAGATGTCGCCACAGATGTTCAACGTTCAACGTTCAATTGCCGGCTCTTCCTCGCTTATGGGCCAGTTGCGGCACTTCGCGTAGGGAACTTATATCGTGACGTTGGAGTACGAGGACTACAGTTGCTGATTACCATGAGTAAATAGCTCATTCACATCAGAGGTGCGCCAGAATGGTCAATCTTTCAGCCCCGTCCCAATTGCCGATCTGATTTACGGCATCTTTCGCAGCTAAAGTGTGCACTTCGTAGAGCCGGGTATGGCCGTGCTGCCACTTCAAAAGCTATAGTACAATTTATATGACCAAAAAGGCTTTTTATCACATACCGATAACCCCACTCGGGTCTCCGTTGTGGTGTAGGTAAGCTCTGAGTAACCCTTGCGTTGTTGACGGTGAGGGGTCATGTCCCTTAGGGTTGACGTGTGTCACATCTCCAGCATGATCGTGATCGAGGGCTTCAGCGCTCTACTAGTTCTGTATCACTGTCCCGTCTCGGTTTGTAAGAGCTTTGCCCCGCTTGGTTCCTTCAGACACACTTGCTACGGCCCTTTCAACGTACTTGAGTTTCGAGCCCATTGACCCTCGTCACAATTTAGGTAGGCTATGCACGCGCATGTTGCAATGCATGGGCGCTTAGTGGGTGGTTTGAGCAGCATCTCTTGTCATTTCCTGGTGTAATGACGGAATTGACCTCTGCCTTGTTCCCAGTTCAGATATCAATCGTGTCGAATACACCGTCCCAAGAACTACTGTTCGCAGCTCGAAACCATGATCCGTGGCGACCGTACCTTTCAAGCAACTTACTGGAAGGGTCTGGTTTAATTACAGCTGGCATCTTGCCCATGAAGTCCGGACTAGGACGCGAGCGGTCTACCTTGGGGTTTCGTTGACAATACTAACCACGGCAAAGCCATTCGTGTTTATCAGATCTCTAGGCCCCCCACGGAACTCAGCAACTAGCAGTTCACAGTCAACTCATTTCTGTGAGCGGGCGCCATCTCCCTCGTACTACCTAACATATCTCCCGCACAAGGTAAGTCCTCGGTCAATATGCCGCAGACGATAGCACGCTTTTCACGTATGACCATGACTGGCTATATGCTTTGCTCTGCCTACAAAGAGTGCGAAGGCGCGCCAGCCATATTAGTCTCGGGCACTCGAGAGGTCAGACCTACTGATGTTTCTTGCAACCCAGGAGGGAAAATGTCGCGATCGTGAAGAACGCCTTTCCCTTCCCAGAACACGTACTACCCGGTAGTTGCTACAGGCCGTTTGCGCCTTTTTTCATGACTACAAGCCCCATTGGCCGTGTCATTACCACGGCTAACTGGGCACGCTCATCACCCAAAGCTCTACAGCCCCTAAGCGACATTGTGAGACGCCGCGACTTCATGTAGTGGCGTCCTACCTGCACCTTCAACGTGTTCAAAACGAGGGGGTAAGAATCACCTCGGACGCTTTTCGCACTGGAATCAGCGGGATCTTCCTGTCGATATCGGAAACCGCTGCCCTTCATCTGTCCCGACTTCCACCTAAAAGCTCAGTGCGCCTCGAGGAATCGTGGAATAGTCACAGGTAAGGAAAACTCACCCCCCCTATACCCTACCTCGTTTCCGGTCCTGCTTGCTGAGTGCCCTCCCCTGAATAGTACCCAGCCCCAAGCCCGCGTATCTCCTACATTCAACTCCATGAACAGGGTATGGGGGAACCAGAACCGGCTCTCTCATGACCTGTTTCTATTCCGTAGAGAGATGTCCGACAGAAACTAGTTGCCAGTACCGTTTCAGACGTGTATTCCGGTCAGTCGGTGATAATTTCCCGCAAAAGGGCTAATTGTTATGTAGGGCGCTGCGCAAAACTGGGTGGCTGAAATGCCATTTGGGCGCTGCGTCGACAACACTCCCACGTGGAGAACGTGCCACTCAAGAGTGTGAGCCCCTATGTCCGGTCGTACCTCAGTCAACTGGTCCCTGGTCTACACCACACAAGCGTCGTCCGGCTCAGCCGCCATCTCTGCGCTATCTGATTATGCATAACCCTCACCGGCTTCACCCCTGGCAACTTTTCTTATCCCCCAATAGATGCCCTTCTATCTATGGAGACTTCTCTATTGAAGTGATCTGGGTCCCGCACCCACAGGCTTCTCGCTCACCAAGTTCCCGGCAAGTAGGCTTGGCCTCCAGTCATGTGTGTTGCTTGGCTCGGTTCCTGAGTCGTAACCTCTACCCTTGTCCGCCATGTCACCTGCCATGCCCCCACGGGGACTTACATCGCCTGCTTCTCACAGCCCTCGAAGCCGACATGACTGCCCCCCGCCCATGGCCCCCTTTGCGCGGATGTTAGACACGTCCCGACTTTACTCCGTCTCACGAGACCAGCCTCCTTTCGGACTCCCTGGCGCGGAACACGGGTGCAATGCCACACTGAAGTTCATATGGTACACAAGGGAGTGTGTGTATGCCTAGAGGGCCAGGTTAGGGAGGACCCTTTCAAAATCTTGTCAATCCTTTTCACCTCGGAGGGTTCTCCGTCATAGCTGCGATTGAATGTGTCTCCCTTTGTATCGAATGAGCGACCACCGCCTTAGCTTCATTTGTTCAACAGGTCTCATATGGAAATCCACACTGTAAACGGCGGCTTTGCTGTGGTTTATAAGCCTGTTTTAATATCAAAAGACCGTTGCAACATACATCGTAGGTGGTAGGAGGGAAGAAGTGGCTTAGGCGTGGTTAAAGTGTTAGTGACGACATTTGTCGAACACCTCATCAACTGTTTGACGAGGATCTTCGGGTCGAGATCGAAATCTGTATGCCATAACCCTTAGCAGACAGATGGTATGTCGCCAGCCTTTGCTGCCTAGAACCTCATCATATCCAATGGACAACGACGATCTTCGAGCAACCCTCGCCACCCTCTTATCGTCGACACATAACGACAACCGAACTTAAGCGCCTCCACCCCGAACGACGATCGATTCATTTGGAGAAGATCGTCGTCAGAGACGCTCCGCAGCACCTACCCATCGAATCAACCAATAAACTTCTGCTGCTCATGAGGTATTCCGCGCGGGTACTTCCACACAGATGTCCAATGGAGGCAGGGGGGCTCCGGACGGGATTGCGGAAGGGCGAAAGATCCGACTCGGAGTTCAGCAAGGATCTCAGTGGCGTTCCAATTTCGCTAATAATTAAAGACTTTAGTAGGGGGCCGGTTTAGTGGCGAAATGGCCTGACACAAGGGGAGGGCGTAGAGGGCCGACAGGCAAAGAATAGCTTACCACGCAGGCGGTTCGAGACGCCTACATGAGAGGGAAACGAGAACTGCAGCGAGGCTTCAAGGCCTAGAAGGCCTAAACAGTAGTCGAATTATGAAATTCTAAAGTTGTCGGTGGGGCTCGACTTGGACTTGATGAGTGGCCCTTACGCTGAGAAGTGCCCAAGGGTTTTACTGTAACACATGCCACATCACTTGCAGTGCCGAACTGCAGGTGATCAGAACACCTGCCAGTGCGGTGTGGGACTTGAGTGGGAAAAAAAGCCAAATTGGCGGTCGACATCAGACCCATGCAACGGCTCAACGATCTTGACAAACAAACTATCGCTGTTATCGAAGCAAAATTGTCAGACGTTTCTGGTTGATCTAAATCCAATGAGACGGGTCAACCATAGGCATTTTCCCCCGTTTTTGTTCTTGGCACACTGGAGGAACAAATATGTTGTAGGACAGCAAATGAAGGTGCACCCATACTTGGAATGATTCAGGAGAGCGTGGGGAGGAAGTAATCTGTGCATAGATGAGTGAGCCAACTGACAGGAAATGACCAGGTATTGGACAAACCATTAACCTGGACTCTGCAGCCTCACGACTGGGGCCACATGGAAACGTGCCGCTGGGACCTTTGATGGAATGTCTGTCCCCAGACTACCCCGATATGCTCCTGATTCCTGAACCGTCGACGCTATCATTGATATCGTCTTCAGGTAAAGGCTCATTGTCCTCTTCTTCCAGAATGACATCAAGCTCTATATCGGGATCAAATGCTAGCCCGAACAGGAACAGCTTTTAGAAAAGACAAAATGACACCAAGATATACCTGAAATGGTTTGAGGAGATTTCGATACTGTAAATTGGCGAGCAAGCAAGACTTTTCTTGCTTACTCACCAACTTAAAGGGTCTTCGACGAGACGACAAACAATCAAGTGGTTGTGGTACATAAGGAACAGCCATTCCATTTTCCTCGAGGCTCGAACACAGAGATAAAGCAGCCTACACAGTTACGTGAAAATCAGGTTGTGTCCGAGAACTTGCGTACTCACTTTCTGAATAATTTTTGGTACTAGAGGTTGATTGCGGACCCATTTTGACTTGAATCCGCGTGCCAGTAGCAAATCATCCACTGTATTCAAGTTCATGACTGAGGGCGGTTGTACCTTAGCAAGGACAACAGGTTTACTGCCTATCAACCCAACATAGTCTACCTTGGAGTGACTTTGCTCGGCGTGCTTGTCGGCGTGCTCCCTGGCAGTGTGGAAGTGGTATCCACCACACAGCCAAAACAGATGTACGCGGCTTGCAAAAAGCCTTTGTCTAACAACGTCCGGCTCTGTCCCAAGAGTCAGAGAGAACAGCTCAGCCGTGAATGAGAATCCGGGACTCTTACATGACGCTCGCTTCCATTCGTAGACCAGTCTGAATCCTCTACCTCTTGCATGTCCAGTATCAAAGATCTGCAGACGACGCCCAAATATCCATGGGAGCTGATTTTCGGAGTCATCTAAAGGTTTGTCCCCAAGGGTGCTCTCGAGATATCTTGAGTGAGTAACCCGGCCTTCAAGCTTCAAGACGGATAGGTCGGGCGTCCACAGACCTGTCTTCGACTAGCTGAGGGAACGGAATTTTCGCACGTTTGACTAAAATTCTCTCCGTGTCGTCATTCCGCTAGAGTTGCAAACTTGAATTGTTGAGCAAATCGCGAATAAAAATGATTGGCGTCACCTTTATTAAATCGAATTTTTGGAATAGGTCTCCGCCGCCATCTGCTTTTACTGTCGTAACTCCGCTCTCCTCCAAATCTGGCGAAGCAAGGGAGGTTGAGAAAGGAGTGCACGAAAGAGGATGCGAGAAGGAACGCTATGCGCGAGTGGGCGCACGGCAATACTGTCTGTTTCAGGGTTTGCTCAAAGGACACTACACTTATTAGGGAGTCCGGAGTCCCCTATTTGTCCCTCACGTAGAGCTTGCTCCGAGCCACATTTACTCGCCTGATGGCTGTGCCAGGTTAATCCGTACTCACATACACCCCAGTAACGAACAAAGATTAGAAGTAGCTATACAGGATCTAAACAAACACGACCACCCTGCCTCAATCCAACTCGAATAGCAGGAGCTCCGCGACACTTCCACCGGTGTTTTCCACGCTGACTGTAGTCCCGGCCCCGGTGGTAGAAGTGATATAGAGCCCATCTCCCTCCCGCAGCGTAGCATCCTGAGTGCCAGGCGCATATACGCGGATGGTGTTGCCTGAGGGCGTGCTGGGGTTATATCCTGAAGTCTGCACTACGTGGACATATGCTTTCGACGATTGAGGGCTTAGCTCGTGGGACAAGCTTCTTCCCGGTGAAAGCAGCGTGGCACGGAGGGAGACGGGCGAGTGCACGGGAGCGGGCCCCGCAGCTTCACGGGCGTCAGAGACGCCGGCCTCTCCCACTGGCGCAACCACGCGCACCCACTGGTCTTTCTTCTCTTCATCAGTGAAGTGCCTGTGCATCAAGTATCGCCAGAATGACGTCAGAGACCCGGAACGGAGTAGGGAGTGGCGCTTACCTAGTGAAGTAAGTGGGTTTGAGGTTCGAGACCGAGGGCTTGCACCAGATCTGGAGGAAGTGCACTTGTTTCTCCCCGTGGGCGTGCTCGCTATGGCGAATGCCAGTGCCTGCGGAGGTCATCTGCAAGTCACCACGCTTGAGCACCTCTGTATTGCCCATGGAGTCGTTGCTACAGGATCGTGTCAAAAACTACTGAGGCACTGCGCTGGTAAGAACTTACTGTTGCAGTTCTCCCGAAACAACATAGGAGAATATCTCAAACTCGCGATGGCCGTGTGTCCCGAAACCGGTATGGGCATCGACACGGTCCTCATTCAAGACACGGAGGCTCCCAAATTGAGAATGCCGGGGGTCGTAATAACTTATGCAAGTACCTTTGAGCATGACGGGTGACTAGCAGGGAGGATGGGACACATACTCTGCGAAACTGAACGTATGGAACGTTTTCAGCCAGCCGTGGTTACTGTGACCGCGGTCGGTGCTGGGACGTGGGAGGAATTCGGTGCCACCAGACATAACTGAAGTAGAAGTGGTAAGGTTCCTTTGCACGGTATGTCGATTGGTGTTGGCGATTGCAGAGAAAAGTGCGAAGAGGCGAAGTAGAGAAGCCAGTTTAGTGCTTGGGCTGAGTACGAGCTTTCTCTCGCCTTAAATGCAAAGTCCGATGTGAACTCAGGGTCGATAAAAGGATAGTTCAGTCTTGCACCCGCTCCATAAATGTCCGGTCCTCGGTCATCTTGCAACACCAAGATTTCCTCGTTCGGTAAAAAGAGATACACGGTGATGACAAAGAGTAACCACGAATTAGGTCCTGTACAGTCATCATCCACGTGATATGTATAGCTGTGACCAACCTCCCCCGCGGGTTTACCTTCATATACAGACGGTCACTGGTCTACGCGTCGATGACAGGTGGGACGGGGTCCATTCAGGTCACTGCATTTACTCTACTGGAAACCATGGAACCGCTCCACACACTACGGCCGGCTCGCTTCGTGGCATCATCGAGACCATTGGACGGAATAGAAATTCCAGTTAGGCGTCTGGCCCCTGCCCGTAACTTCAGCTCTGGACTAGACTGCTGGCCCTATTCGTATCGATGTCGTTAAATCTCTTTGCACAATCCTGTGGTATCTTGGTGGGCTCTTACAAGTTTTCGATCTTCGATTTCAAGATGAAGCTGCTCGTACTTCTCGTATCTTTTGCCATACGCTCCCGCTACTCGCCACGCCTGTCTCATTTCACAAGGCTCACCTCAGTCACGCCGGGGTCTTCCTATCCCTATCCACAAGCGGGGTACACTCAATGCACATGGCTCCGTTTCCCCACATTTCTTACAAACCAACGTCCAGCAATCCGTCGAGTCAGTCTGCTCCTCGCTTTTCATATTGTGCACATGTCTGACTCCACGTCTCA
>JAKEYF010000515.1:0-34019 GCA_021527775.1 Lactarius sanguifluus
CTGGCGAACTTCTTTCCTCCTCCATTGAGTCCTACTCGTGCGCGTAGCATCGCGTATTTGCGCTGCTCGGTCTGGGCAGCGGTGACCCACTCGTCGAATGTCTCGGGGGTCGTATCGCGTTTCAAGATGGCTGACAGTAGGCCACGTGGGAGGCCTCCCGAATAGAGGTCGACAGTGGCCGCGGCGTCCAGGGAGTAGCCCGCTTTGCTGGCGAGGTTTCGGAAGACCGCGGTATAGGTGTCAAGCTCAGCTCCCTTCATCTGGTGGGTTTTGAGCGCCTGGTAAGTGTCTTGCTTCTCAGTGGCGTTGGTGAATGCTGATTTGAACGTGGTGGCAAAGTCGTTCCATAACGACTCGCTTGTCTTAGGTACGGCGGCGACGGTGGCGCTCCCTGCGACTTTTGCACGGATGTCTGTGAGCTGGCCGTCGACCCAATCGTCGACATTGGGCCCTCGGATGAATGAAAGCGCGAGGAAGATGCGCTGGTATGGGGACTTCATGATCTTGGCATCCTCGTTCATGCCGCGGTAGAGGTCGAACTCGCGAATGAATGTTTTGGACTTGTCTCGCGTGCCATCGAAGATGCGTGGTGCATTTCCGCTGAGCTTTCCTCCCGAGGATGGCATGGATGAGCTTCCAGGTGTGGCCATAGGTGCTGTTGGTGTGGCGGCGGGTGCGATGGTAGGTGTGATGGGGATCGATGACGTGAAAACGGGTGCTGATGTGTTGATAGATTCGCTGATGGAGGGTGGTTCGGTGGTTTCAACGTCCCCTTCGACGAGGGATAGGTCGACGTATATCGGTGCGAGGCGGGCGGAGGTGTCGGTGAGCTCGTCGACTGCGTTATCGTCGGCGGGTTCGATGTCTTTGATGGGTTCGCATTCAGCGTCAGTCAGTGGGTCTGCGGGAGATGGGGCACGAGGGGTCAGAAGGCGTTCCGGGTTCTCGGGGTTGGATGGGCTCCACCAGCCAAGGCCGACGACGTTGTCTCTGGGGATGCGATAAGAGTCTCTGGTGAAGAAGTCAAGGCCTCTCCTTTCTAGCCCGTACCAAGCGTTGTTGGCGAATTCAACGGGCGCGACTTGGTTCTTGATAAGGCAGTAGTAGCCTCCTTGTCTGTCGGTGAGGGAGGTCTTCCAGTAGGCTGTGCCTTTGACGTGTGCGGAGAGGTCGTCCGAGATTCGTCGTTCAACTTCGACGAGTCGATCTTCGGGATCGAGGGTAAGTTCTAGGCTGGCCACTTTGGCTCAGTTCTGAGGTGGATAGCTTAGTCTTATGTTATGCCTCTGCGGGGGCGTCAACGTCTCTGTGGTTACAACTGGCCCCACCTGAGGTGAAGGGTACAGAGGGTGGTTCAGCACTTAGTGCAATGATACCGGCTAGTTATTGGGGACCTTCAGAGAAGGTGAGAAGAGGGTTCTGAGGGAAGAGTACACAGGGGATGAGGCAAGGGACTTCGCAGTAGATTAACGAAGACTAAGCTAAGGGAGCACAGGGGAGTACAGGGGGTATAAGTAGTGCAATCCTACAGGGCAGCCCAAGGCAACTGAGCTGGCAGGGCCTATACTACAGGGCAATCAGATCATGGTTGCTGGGCTGGCTGTCAGATGAGATCAGATCGCGATCGGGTTGCGATAAGATCAAGACAAGATAAGGAAGATAAGGGATTGTGCCAAAGAGAGGGAAGGGGGAGAAAGGGAGTAGAAGGATGGGGGATGGAATCTCATGACAAATTCCACGCAAGGGCCTCCAACACTCACGAAACCACCTCACCTACACACCTACCCAACATGATAACGATGGGCCCAGTAATACACAGCTTCCCCAAGGTGAACCACCCGTGAGTGATCGACCCCCTCAGTCTCCCCTGACACTTGCAGCGTACTAGCTGACAGGAACCGACCGCGATGCCATATTTTGGAGTGGCCTCCATCCTGACAACTGGTGTTCGATTTTCCCCTCCCCTGAGATCAAATGACCTTATCAACCAGTGGAACTGCCATTCGATTTCACGGATGCCTCCCAGGTGGCAAGTGTGGGTAGTGATGTCAATGAGTTATGGCCAAACGAGTGACTCGCGAGTTTGACTTGTCACGTGACGAGTACTCGCGCCTACGAGTACTCGTGCCTGCGAGTCTGCGCGAGTACGAGTTTGCATTTTTTGGAGCACAAGTACTCGTGTACTCACGGACTTATATGACTTGTTTATGGGCCAGCATTGGTTTGTCCAAGTCGGCCCGTTTTGTTACACAGGTTGCTACTGTAAGTAGTACATGCGGCTAGTCTAGTGTAACTAACTACTTGTATTGTACATGTATGAGGTCTCCACCGCTGTGCTAGTAGCCATCCGAGTCACCCCGCCTTCGCAAGTTGATGGGTATTGCCTCGTTGTCGGAATCGACGGGCATTGCCCCGTTGTTGTGGTCCGAGTCGATGGGCATTTGCCATCGTGGTTGCGTCGCCGCTTGGTCGTCGTCGTCGCCTCATTGCTGTTGCTGGCGTCGTGGTCATAGCTGCGTTGGCAGGGTGAGCTCGTGCAGCTCGAAGCTGAATCGGCGAAGTCATCGTAGTTTGTTGTTGATGCCAGTGGGAAGGCGTGGCTTGGATCTGTCCCCGCACCGGACCGCATGTAGCCATTGGAAACTGGCAATCACCGGGCGGGCATGGAAAAGGTTGTTTCAGTCCAGTGGCTTCCCATGCTCAACACGCTCAACGTTCAAGACTAGCTTACCACGACAAACCCCCGCCAGCCCACGTCCTGTCCCAAACACGACAGCGGCCCTCCCAACAATGGCTACAACACAGTGGGCCGCAGCAGCAACGGCAGCAACGCGGCGACCATAGTTCAACCACAACGGCAAGGCATTGACAAGCTCGACCGATGACAATGACACGATAGACAATGACGGCGACGCAGCGGTGACACGACGGCAAGGCAAACTCAAACGACGACGACGCAGACAACGGCAACACGAACGACGGTGACACGAACGACGGCGACGTGAACAACAGCGACGTGGAGATGGACATGACAGGCGACGGCAGCGACTCAGATACGATGGTGGTGGGGGACAGCTACACTGGGGCGGGATTTGTAGGGCTCTATAGCTAGTATTGTTCTGTAGCTATTCTTTGGTAGTACCTATATTAAATAGAAGTAATGATATCCATGAGTACTCATGTCAAACGAGTACTCATTTAACTTGAATGAATACGAGTACTCGTGGCTCGGACGGGTACTTGCGCTGCGAGTATGAGTGTCAGTCTGGAGAATTTGGTGAGTACTCATGGTCACGAGTACTCGCATCAGCGAGTACGAGTCGAGTACGAGTGGCTCTTCGGAACATTCCGACGAGTACTCATACTTAGTGTTGCGGGAACTCACGGCTATTCCCGGCTTTAGTCACGAGCCACAGCCGGCTTGTACATAGCCGGATATAGCTGAGCACAAACTCAAATCCCCATTTGGATGAGTCTGTTCGGGCTCCGCTTGGCTCCAATCTCGGCTTGCCAGGTGGCTAAGCCACTGTAAGCCTATCCTCTTTGGTGACTGAGCGAGCAAAACTCGGTCTCTTTTTTTGTGAACTATCTCCCTGTACAGTGCACGCCGAGTCCCTCACGAGTCACGATGCTAGTGGTCACACCCCCAAACTCCAACACGTCCATCGCTTATGGGACCCCAGTACACACTCGCAGCTCGACGACTGGGTATCTCAGCGCAAGTTACCTCTCACGAGATCAGATCTTTCGTATCATGTCACGGGAGATGGCTCCCTTTTTTCTCGGCCCTATGCCTCCTCAAGAATTTATTTCCACCTTTCTTCCGGGTTCACAACCTTCGGGCTTCAAATTCGAACATGGCATGTTTGATCCTCTAGTCGAACTTCGGTCCGAGACCTTGATGTACCGGACATTTGTGAGTAATTGGATCTTCCAGAACATTCTAGGTGTAGTAGGTACTGAAAAAGAGCTCTTAGATCGAAATTGTTCAACCACACCTCAAAACGATCTACATTCGCGAAACATCACACTCGCCAGACAAGGCCCTCACCGGGCACTCAGTTTCTTTCTCGCCCGATTGCACAGTTTACGACGAAGAGAACAAAGACATCACCGAAAATAACTCCGCTCTCAGCGACCTCTTCATCGAGTTCAAAAACAGACCAGAAGAAGACGCCTTCTCGACCCATTTCACGGATGAAAACCCCACTGGATTCATGAGTCAAAAGACCAAAGGGGTCATAACGGCTGGTCAGATTACTACTTACGCGGCTTTGCAACTAGACTGCCAGTACCGCACACATGTCTTCAGCGTCCTCATCGTTAGGGATTACGCATGGCTCATTCGATGGGATCGGAGTGGCGCAATCGTCACCGCACCTATTTACTATCAACAAGATCCTGCGCTATTGGACTTTTTCACCCGTTATGACAACGCAGATAGATCGATGCGAGGACACGATGACAGTGTTCGCTATGCCACACAAGCTGAGACACGGAAAGCCATTGATGCTAACAAAGAATTCTCTATTTCTCAGAAGCTTCTTGTTGTCAATGTCCCTCTTCAACGGCCCAAGTCTGGATACGGCAGTTACGTCATCAAACCACCTGCCGGCCGATTTTATACACCTCCTGGCCGTGCAACTCGCACATCAATCGCATACGACATCGAAAGGAATTGTATCGTCTTCTTCAAGGATTCCTGGAGGGTTGACTGCGATGGAATAAAGAGGGAGGGTGAGATCTATGCAATGCTTAACGACGCGGGGGTACCCAATGTCCCTCGTTGCTCGGCCTCTGGTGATGTCGGCGAGGATATCTATCACTCTACACGTACTAACCGGATTGCTAATGCACATTGGGCGCTGACGTTGTCGAAACACTGAATTCACCCCCCACCGCCACCACCGATTAATCCTTGACGACGTCGGCAAAAGGTTGGAAACCTTCCGATGCAGTAAGGACATGGTACGCGCCATTCTCGCAGCGTTGATCGGTGCGTATTCGGCCCTCTCTACTTTCGTTGACTGCCAACTGACTGTTTCCAGCTCATCGCGACGCCTACAATAAATGCAGGATCCTTCATCGCGATATCAGCCCCAACAACATCCTATTGACGGAGTGCTCAGACTTCGAAGGTGGGCTGCTCATTGACTGGGACCTTTGTAAATTGGTCGATCCGGATGACCCATCTGCGGGGGGTGCTCACCAGCCCGCTCGTACGGTATGTTATTTTGATTCCTCCATCTGGAACTTAACGAGAAAATTGTTTTGCAGGGTACGTGGCAGTTTATGGCGGCGGACCTCATTGTGAACCCCAAGATCAGCCACACTTTCATTCACGACATCGAGTCCGCGTTCTTTGTTTTGCTGTGGATGGCTACCCACTATGTCCAAGCTAAAATGGTGACGGAAGAACTATCCGGTCTTGTCAACTCAATCTTCAACCCACAAGTCTTCGGAAACTCTGGAGGACCAGGAAAACTTGCGTTCATGCGTGGTGTAGAAGAACTTGACAACCTCATATTTCGTGACAATACCCCTCTCGGTGAACTCCTGTCCGTTTTGAAGGAGCTACTTGCTGTTCGTCATAGGAGACGGCCGGATGCGCCTCCGAGTCATCCTCACAGTCTAAACATAAACGGCGTCATCCATCATGCTCGTCGCGCGTCATCTTTGAAGCCGTCCACTGCCGTTGGGCCATTGCAAGAGGAAGAGAATTTACAAAAGCGACTCCAAGACTACAATGAACTGCATGGATGCCCTCAGTGACCACGAGGTCATTATCACTGTCATTACTGAAGCTATCGATGATACATTGACAGGCGTCCCTTGGCCAGCCGTCGAACCTGCCACAAAGCAGGCGCTTATTCTCCCCCTTACCGACAAGTTGGCCGTACATTCGGGTTCCAAGAGATGCAGGGAAGCTGCAGTGGAGTGCAAAAGTGGGGAGTTTGTGGAACGGCAGGCATTACCGAAACGAAACAAGTCACTTTGATACCTCGCGTCTTCTTAGTCTGTCATCATACTGTCGATTTGTACACCCTTATGTCTTAGTGTCAGTGTAACTGTAAATCGTTTGCGCGGCGCAATGACTTGATGATGTTCGGCAAGGTGCACACGCGCGACATCACATGATGCATGAGGCTTGAGGCCTTGAGGAAGTTGAGGAGGTCTGTTCGCTTACAGTCTGTTCATTTACTTACATATAGCAGGGGCAACTCATATTTTTTTTTGTCCCACATCTGCATCAATGCCCACTCGACGTGCTCCAAAGGCCAAAGTTGTCAATAATGTCCCCTTGGACCAACACGAAGACTCGCTGGCTCCTGCTGCCCCAGGTGCCCTCTCGTCCTTTGACTGGCCAGGTGCGGCGTACTCATTCCCGTGTACCGGTGAGTTTGATATTGTTCGACGCTGGGGGTTATAACTGTTGCCCTACAACTTAGTCTACTACTGTGATGACTCACTGTCACTCGACAGTAGAGGCACGACGGGGGAAGCAGAAGACCGGGGGTGGTGGAGAACTCGAGGCGGGGCACAGGACAACTGTGATGAGGACGCTTGGCTCAACAACAGAACTTGCAGTCTTGCAAGGGGTAGTGGCGCTTAGTACTTGAACCGCAGTCAAGTAGCTGAAGGGGCACTGTGCGCGAAGAGGAGGAAGAGGCAGGCGGAGAGTGTAAACAAGTGGATTAAGACAAGTGGACAGTCTGAGGGACTGTCCGTTGTAACACGCTAGCTTATATACCTAGGGACATGGTTTGTGCGTAACTTTAGGGCAGGCTTAGGGCCGCCCATGGGTGCTGCGGAATACTGCGCTTTGCTGCGCAATGGAACGTTCGAGAGACATCTAATAATAGTGTCCAATGGCGATAATACGTGTGACTGCGCCGCAGTCGATCACGTCATAGAGATGACTGCTCCGCAGTCCAATCAGAATAATCCAGGGAATGGTACGACTCTCAGTCGTCAGATGACTTGATAAACGATGGGAGATCACGTGACACATCACGTGATCGTCGGAGTACGAAATTCAAACTCCGAATCCGGATTTCCCCTTTAGGAAGGTGATTACATAAGACCGGGCCGGCGCGGACCGATCTTAGACGCCTGAGTCACGAACCAACTTTATAGGTTCGTGACAGTATCCCCTTTTTAACACCGTGCTGCACCGACAGCACTGTTTGACTTTCTTGGGTTTTTAGGGGCACTGGAGTGGTCTTTTTATGGAACCTTTTAAGACCAGGTCAGGAGTAGGTTATGGGGGCCAGAAATTCGTTGGAGTCAGGATATCCCTTCCACTTGATCAGGTTCAGTACCCCTTTCTTGTTTGGTGGTACTTTGGATTTCGAGACCGCTTCAACTTCGTAATGTTTGTTTTCTCCTTTTGGATGATCTCGGGAGGTGGTTGGTGAAGTTCGGTTCGTGGATATCATTCGTATGATATGGGGGATCAGGGTTTTTGTGGAAGACTAGATGTGTATGCCATGTCTTTTGGGAAGTAGAGTTTACAATTAACTTCCTTGGTGGGTAAAACTTGAATGGACCATGGCATTGTGAGGCAGGCTTCTTGCATGGATGGCCAAATGGTCGTACTTGGGGAACTTGTGTTGCCATAGGAATGAATCGATGGCCTCAGAAGTGAACGCTCGTTCCTCAGGTTCTACTGCATCAGTAGTCGGGATTATAGCATCTTGGCTTGGTTGGGGTAGGGGTTGTGGTGTCTTGAGTTTGGGTTGCCAGGGTACTCGTGTATGAACCGCCATACTGACTTCTCTTGTCATATGTCTGCGTGTGTTGGATGTGTCACGGGGAAGTGGTTTGTCGGAGTACTCGGATGTTGGAATGCCATACTGACTTCTCTTGTCATATGTCTGCGTATCTCGGATTTGATGGTACTGGGAGATGTTGTTTGGGTACTTGGAGGTGGGGCACCATACTGACTTCTTCGTCATATGTCCGTGCTTGCTGGGGGTACTTGGGAACGTCATGCTGACATGTCTGCGTATCTCGGATGTGGAATGCCGTACTGACGCCTCTGTCATATGTCTGCATGTCTTGGGTGCGTTGTTTGGGTTGCCAGGAAAGTGTCTTCTACACTTAGGTGTTCAAGTTGTCGCGGGGAAGTGCCTTCTTCACTTAGGGGTTTGGGTTGCTTGTGTGGGTTCAGGATGCTCGAGTAGGAATGCCATACTGACATCTCTTGTCGTATGTCTGCATATTTCAGATATGTTGTTGCAAGGGAGCGTTGTTGTAGGGGTACTCGGGTGTGGGACGCCATACTGACTTCTCTTGTCATATGTCTGCGTATCTCGGATTTGTTGTTGCCAGGTAGTGTCACTGGGGTGCTTGGTTTGGAACGCCATACTGACATTTCTTTGTCATATGTCTGCGTGACTTGGATGTTGCAGGGTAACTCAGGAAGTGTCTTCTACACTTGGGTTGTCGTAGGGAAGTGTCTTCTACACTTGGGTTGTTGCAGGGTCATCGGGAAGTGTCTTTCTACACTTAGGGATTCGAGTTGTCGTAGGGAAGTGTCTTCTACACTTGAGTGTTCAGGAAGCGTCTTCTATGCTTGGGTGTTCAGGTGTTCAGGTTGCCTCGGGGAAGTGTCGTCTACACTTGAGTGTTCAGGTTGCCTCAGGGAAGTGGCTTCTACACTTTTGGCTTGAAACTATCTGTATTCAGGAGCGCTCGCTTTCCATCTTCATTCGCTATCCCCTTTTTAAGGTCTGGACGCCTGGACAGCACTAAGGATTTCGACGGAGTGGTGGATGAAGATGATGGACAGGGGATCGGCATGGGACCGGAAAAAAATTTCGTGAAGGGAGTGGGATGCAACAGTATTTGCAGGAGTATGGGAACGGCATATCCTGTGGAGTGGGGAACGCCCTTCTAGGAGGGTCGCAGAATAGGGGTGGCACTTCTTGCGGGATGGAGATTGCACTACATGTAAAACATGGGAAGGGAGCAGCACTTCTTGCGGAAGGGGAATTTGTCAGGTTCAGGTGGATCAGGATGATACTGCATTTTCTCGCAGGCAGGGGTGAAGCATCTTTAGCTCGTTTAGGTTGTCAGGGGGTCAGCACGTCTTGCGGAGTGGGGGCTGCTCTTGTTAGCAGGGAATTTCTTGTGGAGCAGGATTGAAGCGTCTTTAGCTTGTCCAGGGTTCGTCGAAGGTGGTACTGCATCATCAGCAGGCAGAGTTGAAGCATCTTTAGCTTGTTCAGGGTTCGTCGAAGGAAGTACTGCATTGTCAGCAGGCAGAGTTGAAGCATCTTTAGCTTTTCCAGGGTGTCGGGTGGCTCGGGAAGGGACGCTTGATAGAAGATTGCATCTTCAGTAGTAACGCGAAGTGAAAGTCGGTGAACTGCAACCGTAGCAGTGGCGCGAGGTGGAATACAGGGAAGGCTGCATCTTTAGCAGTTGGTGCAAAGTGAAAGCGAGGGGACCGCATCTTTAGCGGTGAGGGTTGAAGCTTCATTGGCTTGCCCAGGTACTTGAGGGGAAGTTCTGCATCTTTAGCAGTCAGGATCCACATCTTTAGTGGAATGCGAAGGCCCTTTGCCGGCGTTCTTCAGGTACTGATCTGTTCTGTTTAGATCGTGGTAAACTTGACCAAGCCCATCTTGTTGGGCAATCGTTCGTTTATCTAGAAATTGAATGGTCAAGCCGTTCGCGCGCGCGAACCCATCATTGGAATGATGCTCTGCACTAATATCTCTTGCCAGATCGCTTCCATACTAGTGTCACCCTGAGTACGATAGGAAGGCACACGCCTATATCGTCTCTACTGGCACAAGCTCATCTCTGAGTTCTCTAGTACTGGAATGCCGCATTCAGCGCAGCTGGCGTTCAATCTTCCATTCGATAGTGCTCGGTGGAAGGGAGCGAAGTATTCTCAATACTTTGGCTTGTCGTTAAAGCCGGGTAATCAGTGGTGCTTCCTCCTGATTAGGGAATTCGTCGAGAAATGGTAGGTGCTTCCTCCATTTGGGGTTGAAGTATGTTCCATACTTTTTAGCTTGCTCAAAGCTGGGTAATCAATGGTGCTTCCTCTTGATTAGTCGGGTTACTACGTGGTTCTTGTAGTTCTTGAGATTCCTAGAGGTTCTTTCTCTGTGGTGTGCTTGGATCTTGTGATAACAGGTGCCGTTTCTGCTGGCGAAAGTATTTACTCAATACTTGACTTTGCTCAAAGTCGGGTGTTAAGAGGTTCTTGCTTTTAGGTGGTCGCTATGTTCTTTTTGTTGTAGTTTCTCGGAAGTAGGCCGTCACTAGGAGTTGTTAAAGTCAAAAGGGTCGTCCTTTTCAGTGGTTTCTGCATTTTGTTGTAGTCCTTTGGGAATAGGTCATCACTAGGGGTCGTCGAAGTCTGACTGGGAGTCGGCGAGGTCAAGAGGGTCATTCTCTTGGGTGGTTACTTTTTACGGGGAAACGTTGAAGTCCAGAGGGTCTTCCTCTTGGGTGGTTGCACTAGGGGACGTTAAAGGGGTCGTCCCTTTAAGTAGTTACTTGGATTGCGTTGTCACTGGGAGTTGTTAAAAGGGTCGTCCTTTTGGTCAGGTGTCTTCATAGCAGTAGGGGCTTCCTCTGCTGGCGCAATATGTGACTTGCTCAAAGTCGGGAGTTCGGAAGTAGGCCTTTACTAGGGGTCGTTAAGGTCAAAAGGGTCTTTCTTTTGATTGGGTACTTGGATCAGGTTTCTCTTGTGGTCGTCGAGGCCAAGGGGGTCATCCGCTTGGGTGGTTACTTGGGATGGTAGGTGTCTTTATAGCAGTAGGTGCTTCCTCTGCTGGCGAAAGTATTGCTTCATACTTGACTTGCGCAAGTCGGGTTTCTCTTGTAGTTCTCGGAAATAGGCCTTTACTGAAAGCCGATGGAATTAAAAGGTTCTTCCCTTTTGGAGTGTTGCTCGGAATGGGTTTTTACTCTTGGGTGGACGTTGACTACTTTTGTCTTTGTAGTTCTTGGGATTAGAGCGATCGCGGACCCGCGTCCGGGGAATACGGAAGTATTTCTCGATACTTGACTTTACTTGAAGTCCAGAAATCAGTAGGGTCGTCCTCCTGATCGCGTTCCTCAACAACAGTGTCTCGCACTTCTTCGTTGTTGGATCGGCCAACACTGGCATGGTTGATTGCAAGTTGTTTACAATCCTCAAAATGGAAAGCTCCTATCTGAGCCGGAAGGTTCTCGGGTGTGTTTTCTTGATTCAGGGTTTTTTCAACAAAAGTGCCTTGCACTCCATCTTTGTTGTGGGAGGGGTGGCCATCTCTGGCCCTCATGCTTTGCATCTTTAGCTTGCATTCTCGGAGGATGTGGCCTGGATTGCCACAGTATAGGCAAAGCTGTTCTTGAAACCGGCGGTCTCGTTCGGCTTTGGTAAGCTTTCCTCGGGGTTGCTCTGATCGGAATGAAGAAGTGTTGACTTTAACATTATCGTCTTCGACCAGGATTTCTTGGAATTGCTCGGAGTGGGTTGAAGAAGCGTCTTTATTGCTATCGTCTTCAATCAGAATGCCTCTCTTGAATTTGCATTCCTGGAGGATGTGGCCTTTGTTTCCACAGTACAGGCAGAGTTTGTCCTGGAGCCGGTGGTCTCTTTCCACCTTGGTAAATTTCCTTTGGAATTGCTCGGGTTGGAGTGAAGAAGCGTTGCCATGAACGTTATCGTCTTCGATCAGGATTCCTCTTTTTAGCTTGCAGTTTTGGCGGATGTGGCCTTCGTTTCCACAGTATAGACAAAACTTTTGTCGAAGTCGGGAGTCTTGTTTCATCTTGAAACGTGAAAGAGGATTACTCGAGGGGGAAGTCTCTCTGGTTTTGTTTACCAGTGCATCAAGGGTTGTCGTGTCTTGGGAAGTTGGGTGCCCATCTTTAGGGTGTGTTCCAGGATCGCTGCCATAGTGTTCGTTACTGGGGGTATGGCTGGAGGTGACGCTTGGATCGAAGGAGGTTGGGGTTGCTTGAAAGTCATGGTCCTCAATCGGGAGAGGTGGGGATGATAATCTCATATCAGCATCCATCGGGGTGGTCGGGGAGTGTTGCCTTGCAACCAGGATTTCTTTGAGAGAGTTGGATGGCTTAGGCTGACTGGGTAGAAACTATTGGAATAGTTGCACGCAGCGATGTCCGAGTTCTTTTTCGGAGTTTGCAGGATAACCGGGGAGTTGTTGGAGGATATGTGGGAATTTCGTGCTTGGAAATGTCTATGGGGGTTGTCTTGGTCTTGACAACAGGGTAATAGCCCAATTATCAATGGGTTTCAGGGTACCAACTTTACACTTGTAAAGTGCTCGGATATTTTTGCGACTTAGTACTTTTCTCGAAAGCACACTGCGACAAAAATTTATAACTCCGCTACGCTTTCTCTAAAGGGTAGGTAGTTAACTCCAGGGGACCACAGTACTACGCCGTCTGGTGTAGGGGGAGTGTCTGGTCTATAGCCACAGATGCACACCTCTTGAGTGCACCAACACGGTCCAACGTTGGGTTCTTCTCCCCAACCGTCGTTGCTTGAATTGTTGGTCTCTTCTGTTTCCAGGCTACTCGCGGGGAGGGATAGACGGGCTAGTAGGCTCAAGGGATTTGTTCTTCTTGCTGTGAGCAGCTCTACTAGTTCGGGGTCGTTAGGGTCGGTGGGGGGCTCGTGATAGATGCGGGGGTTGACTAGATTATGGTCTGGGTTGTTCAGAGTTGTTTCCCAGGTAGCTCGTTCCCAGGAATACGTCAACTCGGTTCCTTCGGTGATAACCAAGGAAGGGGGGCCTTCTCTATCCACTACTCGGATTTCGTAGAAGGTAATCTCGATTTCTTCGTAAGGAAGTCGGAATCGGTCGAGGTACCGGACCGAGTTGCCGGCTTGGAGTTGTTGGATAAGGTAGTCGCGTCGGGGGGGAATATGATTGAACCAAAGATAGTCACTCTTCGTCCACAGGATGAGTTGCTCGGGGGTGCGGTCAGAAAGGTGCCAGAACAGGAGCTGGTCATTGCAGGCGTCGACCACGGCTGAAAGGTCGTCTTGAAAGTCGTCGAAGGCGTAGGCGTCCCAAGTCTCGCCAAACTCGAAGAGGTTGACCAAGCTCTTTAGCACTAGGGGTGGGTCCACCCAGGAGTCAATGCGGGATGACTCGGAGATGTCGTAGTAGGAGGTGGATGGATAGTACCGACGGACTTGTCGGTCTCGGTGGGTGTCAAACTGAGCACGTGCCCTCGCAACGTGTTGCGCTTCAGTTAGTGGGAATGTACCGGGATGGGGTGGAGGCACTTAAACCGCTTGGTTTATAGTCCTATAACCAGGATAAAGGAATTACTTACTAGTTGCGTTGTTTTGAATCACTCGATTCAAGGGGCAAGGCAACGAAAAAACTTTTTATACCACTATCAAACTATAGTGGGGTGGAGTCAGGAATCGCCGGAACAAAGGCAAAAGGGTCGGCGGGAATTCGCGGAGTGAGACAATGGGAAAGAAGATGAGGATTGGAACGAATAATATCCTCAAAGAAATAGCCCTGATAGAGGGCAAACACCTGTCCGTCAAAAGTGAAACGTAAATGTCCGTAAGTAGTAACAACACGTCCGTCCAAGAAGTCCTGCACCTCCAACGTTACCAATGAATCGATATACCCCGCTCGGAGTATATTGCTGAGGGGGGCGAAGGCTTGCCGAAGTCCTTCACGGAAGTCGTACCTCACACTACCCAGTGGGAGGTTAGCAGAGGGGGAGTCCAAGATTGCCTTGGAGCAGATGTAGAGAGGGGGGAAATCGTTGGCGTTGGCGGGGTTGATGAGGCGGGGGAAGATGGTGTAGAGGTGAGGAGGTGGGATACGGAAGGGGGTGACGGATGGGAATACAGGGAAAGCCCGAGCAAGGGCAGGCGCGAGGGGAATACGTGAGAAATGTTCTCGGACAGTGACCGAGGCGGGTCGCCAAGACTCTCCTTCAGCAGAGTAAACAGCGGTGTATAGGTGGGGGTGTTCTTCTGGGCTGTTTATACACGAGGGGGGTTGAAAGAAGGAGGCGGGGAGGATGTTTTCCCACTCAGAGGGGAGGTCGGTGGTGGTGGAGTCGACGGGGGATTGTTCGGCTACTCGTTCGTAGTCGATAGGAGAGTCGGGGGTCGGGACACGAGGGGGCGTGGATGCTCGGGATGGGTTACGGGGAGGGGGTGATGGAATACGAGGGGGGGCGCTGACGGGGCGCGGTGATGGGGTAGGCTCGGAAGGGGGGTCAGGGTACACCAACTCTGGTGTGGGCTCTCGAAGGGGGACAGAACGGACCGCTACTTGTGTCCGGATGTCAAAGATAGGGGGAGAGGCTTCCTCTCTGTACTCGAGAGGGGTGGCGGGGCGGGGAGTAGTGGGGCGAGAGATGGGCGATGGAAGCCCCGATGGGAGCTCACCGTGGCTGTCGGTGAGGGTGTACTCGTACTGAGTACCAGTGGTAGACGAGCCTTGCACAAATTCTTGAACAAAGGCTGAAGGGGACGCGAGAGGGGTAAGGGGCGATGGGAGACGACGGGGTTGAGAGGATTGTCGAGAGGGGCCGGGAGGAGTGTAGTGGTCGTATTCCTCGTAGTACGAGGCAGAATCTCCGTCCCAATGTCCAAACTGCGAGAAGTCGTAGTCGTAGTCGGACACTAAAGGGAACACCCGGGGTCAGGTCTAATTGTGTTAGACTGTCCAAGTGTGATGACTCACTGTCACTCGACAGTAGAGGCACGACGGGGGAAGCAGAAGACCGGGGGTGGTGGAGAACTCGAGGCGGGGCACAGGACAACTGTGATGAGGACGCTTGGCTCAACAACAGAACTTGCAGTCTTGCAAGGGGTAGTGGCGCTTAGTACTTGAACCGCAGTCAAGTAGCTGAAGGGGCACTGTGCGCGAAGAGGAGGAAGAGGCAGGCGGAGAGTGTAAACAAGTGGATTAAGACAAGTGGACAGTCTGAGGGACTGTCCGTTGTAACACGCTAGCTTATATACCTAGGGACATGGTTTGTGCGTAACTTTAGGGCAGGCTTAGGGCCGCCCATGGGTGCTGCGGAATACTGCGCTTTGCTGCGCAATGGAACGTTCGAGAGACATCTAATAATAGTGTCCAATGGCGATAATACGTGTGACTGCGCCGCAGTCGATCACGTCATAGAGATGACTGCTCCGCAGTCCAATCAGAATAATCCAGGGAATGGTACGACTCTCAGTCGTCAGATGACTTGATAAACGATGGGAGATCACGTGACACATCACGTGATCGTCGGAGTACGAAATTCAAACTCCGAATCCGGATTTCCCCTTTAGGAAGGTGATTACATAAGACCGGGCCGGCGCGGACCGATCTTAGACGCCTGAGTCACGAACCAACTTTATAGGTTCGTGACAACTACCGCCGCTACAAAGGCCAAAGTTGTCCCCGCAGACCCGCAAGACTCTTCAATTCCTGCTGCTCTGGTGCCCTCTTGTCCGTCAACTGGCCAGGGTCGGTATGCTCGGACCCGTGTGCCGGTGAGTTCAATATAATTCTAATGAAGATTTTGCTTTGACGTCCATAAGCGTACTGCAATCAAGCCCGTCGCACATGACAGCAGTGGTGAAGAATTCGAGCTTCCCGACGTCGCCAGTGATAGTGACGGTCCCCAGGATGAACCAGCTCCTGATCACTCAAAAGGCTTACTCACTCCGCAATCCAACACTCTTGCCACTTTAGACTCTGACACTGGGCCTCCAGTCAGCGATATGGAAGTCTTTTTTGACGAGTTTTGTAATGAGGATGGTGTGAAGATGAGACGGTGCAATGCGTGTTTGTAAGTCATCACGTATTATTCGCGCCGTGATTCTGATGAAGCATCAGGAAGGAGGGCCTTAGTGAAGAGAAGGCACGCTGCTATGGTCCAAATACGGGTAACAGTAACCTTCGGAAACACCTGGTCGTGAAGCATTTGGCCTTGTACAAGGACGCTGCCAAGACTCACAACTGGAAGCACAAGTCTTTAGATGCGCAAGATAAGCCTGCCGTGCAGGAAGGCTCGCCTGGGCATGGGCTTCCTGATTACACTTATGCTGTATTCATCCAATTTCTTATTCGCTTCATCGTCGTGGATGACCAGGCGAGCATTGCCCTACTTGACTTCTGTCTTACCTTACCCTTTTGAACCCAGTCACTTCGTGTAGTAGACTGCCCTGAATTTCGTGATATCTGCTGGCTTCTCCGACCTGAACTCAAACACATCCCACATCGTGACACAATACGTGAAAACATTACCATTGAATGGGCGAAAGCCTTCACGGAATTGCGTGACGAACTTTCTGTAGGTCATCTCCTTGGTGCCAAGAGTATTGATGACATTGTATTGACCCGTAACTGCAAGAAATCATGTGGTCGGATAAGTTTCACCGCAGATATCTGGTCAAGTAGATCCTTATCCCCGTATCTGGCTGTTACATCACACTGGATCGCCCAGGATGCTAATAACAATCTCTCTCTGAAAGCTGCTCTAATTGGCTTTCACCGCCTCATGGGTGCACATACGGGTAAAAACATTGCTGAGGCCATCATGTCCCTCATTGATCACGCCCGTATTACATCAAAGGTATGTGTCCGTGTGTCGATACCAAGAACCTTACTGAGAACCATAGGTCGGCCATTTCACTCTTGACAATGCTTCAAATAATGCGGCTGCTATGAAAGAGTTGCAGGAATTACTCGCCGAGCGTGAGTGTTACGATTTTCCCCTCCTTCGCCCCTCTTCACTCCCATCTTGTGACCCATGTTCCATACCGACTTTCCATTGTACTTTTACGATACGATCCGCTTCGATTCGGACCTCGGCTCTTATCTCGCGCCTAGCGCATGACCGTTGCGACGCCCCGTGGCGCGACTTCCAGAATCCGCTGACGACTTCTGATCCACGCGTCGTCCCGCGGGATTCCCTTGTTCCTTCTTTGTACGTTCCCTTTGTTAGCTCTCTAGGACCCGGATCCTAGGATCGCGCCATGTGTTTGTCCCTGACAAACATCGTGTACTAGTATATAAGTCTCACGCTACCTAGCTTGTACGGTAGACTTGACTTCTTGTGTAATACCACACCGCTGTCTACTCTCACGAACCGATCTCTTGAGTCGCACTTTCGCTTGACTCCCCGTCTTCGCTCGCCGTTGCGCTTGAGCCTGTCCTTGCTATTACCCTTGTGTCTACGGAGGCCAAGTGGTACTTGTTCACCCTCGAACTAAGTCGTAACTGACTTACTCCCGTCCCGTTACCGTCCGTGACTTAACTGAAGTACACGTCGTACTTAACGCCCCTGTGGTGGCGTTACAGTGAGGTCGTGTTCCATCATCTCAATAATCGTATCATGTGCTACCCCCATGTCATCAACATCTGCAGCGCCCACATCGTCGGCGCAAGTACTTGAGTCAGCAAGAAATACCTGGACAGCAACGGTTTGGATGGTGACGATGATGACGACTTTGATACTATTTCCCCTCATTGTCAAACAGGGCCCGAACTCGACGATGAGTTCATCGCATCACAGCCACCAGGGTGTCAGGCGTGGCTTAGGAGTCTGAAAAGTGATCCTATCAAACATGTTGCGTATATTATCTGCTACATACGTGCATCGGATGCCAGAAAGCAGACATTCGCGGGGATCATCCGGCTCTGTACCAAGGATGACCCCGATCTATGCAATGCTCCGCCACTCCAGCTCATTCAGCATGTCAAGACTCGATGGGATTCTGTTTACCTCATGATTCAACGTTTCCATTTTCTTCGAGAGGTAAGCTTAGATGTCCTCATGAACCGTCAGCATCAGCAAACCCTGGGCTGCTACAGGAGTCTGCAGCAGCACTACATAGTGGCCATAGTAGCCCACAGTTCTTGTAGTGCTGGTAGTGACGTTTATGTTCTGTGCAGCACTGCTGTAGCACTGCTGTAGTCTACCCACAGTCTACCATATCCAGGCCTACTACCACAGTCTACCACAGTCTACCATAGTCTTACCATATCAACCCAATTATTGACTACAGTAGTCTGTGGAAGTCTGCAGCAGCACTCCATAGTAGCCCACAGTTTCTGTAGTGCTGATAGAGACGTTTATGTTCTGTGTAGCACTGCTGCAGCACTGCCACAGTCTACATGCAGTCTACAACTCTGCCTGCAGTCTATCACAGTCTACCACAGTCTACCACAGTCTGACCAATCTCACTGTAGTACTGTACCAACCCAGTTAATGACTGTAGTTTTGATGCCAGCAAGTGCTATAGTCTACCATAGTCTACTGCAGTCTACCACAGTCTACTGTAGTCTACCATAATCTACCATAATCTACCCCAGTCTACTGTAGTCTACCAGTAAGAACACATGTTACTGGCAGGGATTTCCCAACTTTCTGCTGGTGCACCAGCAGGAAAGTCCCACTTTTTGATAGATAAAAATATATATATTTCAATTACTACAGTACAAAAAACAAAAGCTAAAATATGTACATTGTAAGTACTGAGTACCCGTCGGGGTGGTGGTGAGTCGACGGGTGGCGCGGTCATGCACACCGTGTCGTGGGGGTTGGTGGTGGCTGCCTTGCGTGCCATGTTGAGGTGGCGTGGCAGGTCGGCGGGGTCTTGCACGACGTGGCGGGGTCTTGGCGTGTGTTGGGTCGGGGTGGCGGTGAGTTGGCGGGTGGCGGGGTGTTGCGCGCCGTGTCGGGGTGGCGTGGGGGCCGGTCGCGGCTGGGCCTTGCGTGCCACGTTGAAGGGGTGTGGCGGGTTGGCGGGGTCTTGGCGTGTGTTGGGTCGGGGTGGCGGTGAGTCGGTGGGTGGCAGGGTCTTGTGCGCCGTGTTGGGATGGCGTGGGGGTCGGTGGCGGCTGGGCCTTGCGTGCTGCGTTGAGGCAGCGTGGCGGGTCGGCGGGGTCTTGGCGTGCCGTGTTGGGTCGGTGAGGTGGGTTGGCAGTGGTGGGGTGGCGGGGCAGGATGGAGGTGGTTCGCGTGCACGAATGGGCTGCAATCTCCAGGGTGAGCGGGAAGCAAAAAGAAGAAAACAAAAGAAAAACTTATCTTAATCATTCGGCCAAAGGTCTTGTGCTGTGTTGGGGCGGCGAGGTGGGTTGGCGGTGGTGGGGTGGCGGGGCAGGATGGAGGTGGTTCGCGTGCACGAATGGGCTGCAATCTCCAGGGTGAGCGGGAAGCAAAAAGAAGAAAACAAAAGAAAAACTTATCTTAATCATTCGGCCAAAGGTCTTGTGCTGTGTTGGGGTGGCGAGGTGGGTTGGCGGTGGCGGGGTGGCGGGGCAGGATGGGGGTGGCTCGCATGAATGGGCTGCAATCTCCAGGGTGAGCGGGAAACAAAAAGAAGAAAACAAAAGAAAAACTTATCTTAATCATTTGGCCAAAGGTCTTGCGTCGTGTTGGGGTGGCAAGGTGGGTTGGCAGTGGTGGGGTGTCGGAGCAGGATGGAGGTGGCTCACGTGCACAAATGGCGGTGAGCGGGAAAAAAAAAAAAGAAAAAAAAAAGAACTTATCTTATACATTGGGTCGAAGGTTTTGCGTGCCGTGTTGGGGCGGCGGGTTGGCGGTGGCAGCATGTTGCAAGCCATGTCGGGGCGGCGTGTTGGGGCAGGGACGAATGGAAGCGGCTCGCGTGCACAAGGGGACGGCAATGGCCTGCAACGTTGAAGGTGAGGTGAGCGGAACGAAGAAAAAAAAGAGAAAAAAAAAGAACATATCTTGTGCATTGGGCCGAAGGCCAGCTCATCCTCAGCCACGTCCTCTATCTTGCGTAGCCGTGGGGATGGTCCACGTGGAATAACGGCGTGGTGGTAAGAGAAGAACATTTAAAAAAAACTTGCCCATATACAGGAGAAACGGGTCAACGACACACATTCCCACGCCACAGATTAAGCCTCCGCTCGACACGACGTATCTCCCACCTTACTCCTGCTGCCTGTGCTCCTACTTCCACCCCTCGTCCGGCCTCCCCAGACCCATCCTTTCAAGCCCCTCTCTCATCCTCACTCGTGGTCAAGACGCGGCAGATGACGCACTGGGCTTAGTCGCAGTGCAACAAGATATGTTTCTGTTTTTTTTTTCTTTTTTTTCCCGCTCAACCTGAACGTTGCAGGCCATTGCCACCCCCTCGTGCATGCGAGCCGCTTCCATTCGTCCCCGCCCCGACACGCCGCCCCGACATGGCTCACAACACGCCGCCACCGCCAACCCGCCGCCCCAACACGGCACGCAAAACCTTCGACCCAATGTATAAGATAAGTTCTTTTTTTTCTTTTTTTTTTTTCCCGCTCACCGCCATTCGTGCACGCAAGCCACCTCCATCCTGCTCCGACACCCCACCACCGCCAACCCACCTCGCCGCCCCAACATGGCGCAAGACCTTTGGCCGAATGATTAAGATAAGTTTTTCTTTGTTTTCTTCTTTTTGTTTCTCGCTCACCCTGGAGATTGCAGCCCATTCGTGCACGCGAGCCACCTCCATCCTGCCCCGCCACCCCGCCACCGCCAACCCACCTCGCCGACCCAACACGGCACGCCAAGACCCCACTGACCCGCCACGCCGCCTCAATGCGGCACACCAGGCCCAGCCGCCACCAACCCCCACACCATCCCGACACAGCGCGCAAGACCCCGCCACCCACCGACTCACCGCCACCCTGACCCAACACACGCCAAGACCCCGCCGACCCGCCACGCCCCTTCAACGTGGCATGCAAGGCCCCAGCCACCACCGACCCCCGCGCCACCCCGACACGGCACGCAACACCCTGCCACACACCGAATCACCACCACACCAAGACCCCGCCACCGCCGACCCGCCACGTCACCCCAACGCGGCGTGCAACACCCCGCCGACCCGTCACGACCCCGACCCCATCCGCGCCTCCCATCCACGCCATCTACGGCACTTCCACCTCCCTACAGTAGTACTAATATCATGTATTTGTTTTAAATAATATATTATTTTTATGCATAGATGGTGTGACTGTGATTTGGTGTGACTTGACTATGATAACTTATGACCAATATATTTGGTAAGAGATATTTGACTATTTGGACTTGTATAACTTTCTGAACTTGTGCTACCTGCCAAAGGCATCAACAAACCATGGGCCACTACAGTAGTCTGTGGAAGTCTGCAGCAGCACTATGTAGAGGCCATAGTGGCCCACAGTTTCTGTAGTGCTGGTAGAGAGATTTATGTTCTGCATAGCACTGCTGCAGCACTGCCACAGTCTACATGCAGCCTACAACTCTACCTGCAGTCTACCACAGTCTACTGTAACTACAACAGCTACCATATCTACCACCACTACCACATCTACCACCACTACCATGACTACAACAGCTACAAGTCTGCAACTACTACTGACATCTACTATATCTACAATATCTACCACATCTACAGGTTTGCTACCAGGTGTCCCAATCAACTACCAATCTTGAGTGGCTATGATGTCTGCAACACATATAGTCTCTACCATGTCTACCAGATTTCTAGCTTAATTTCTAGTCACACTGCCAAGTCTCTACCAGTCTACTACCAAATAACTATGGTATCTACAGCATCTACAGTCTCTACCATGTCTAAAGGTTTGCTACCAAGTCTCTACCAAGTCTCTACCAATCTACTACCAAATAACTGTGACATCTATGACATCTACAGTCTCTACCATCACTACAGGAATTTCTGGGGTGGCCCAGGGTTTGCTGATGAGTACTAATTCTAGACATTAAGGCCGTAGATATGTATTTTGCTAAAGACTCGGCCATCGAGTCTATGAAGTTAAGCTGCCACCGACTGGGAGCTCCTAGAGAGCATAGAAGTCGTCCTTGAGGTACGTTCTCCGAACACCCTTTGCATGTCATATTGACCTGATTACAATCACGAGGCTGCACACGTGGTCCTGCAAACTATGTCATCTGAATCAATGCCTGGTCTTGTGCGGTGCCATTGCCAGTTTTCAAACTTCTCATGACCAAGTGGGAGCGACTGGGTGAGGAACACCCGGAACTGCGATATTGGACACAGGTCGGTTTGGCCTGGGCACGAAAGTATTACAAGCAGATGGACGACACCAGATGCCTATGTCATCACCATGAGTGAGTTTCTGTCTCCTAGATTACGCAGTTGCTGATGCGTGCGATATAAAGTTCTCAACCCTTCCATACGCTTCTCATGGATCCAGCGCGAGTGGGATTCGGAATACATCGAGAGGTCCAAACAGATCATGCACGACCTCGTAAGTACTTGACCTATTCTCACGTTCTTGCATTGACTATTTGCCCTAGATGCACAAATATCGTGAACAAGACCCATCTATCGTGCGACCTGCTCAAATCGAAGCTCCCCGGGCCTCCATGCTCCCATCGTATGCAAAGACGTCGACGCGCTTCCAGCTCAAGGATCACCCCATTTACCCCGGACTCAATAGTTCAGACCAGATGGGAAGTGTCGAAGACGAATTCGCAAAGTACACCTCGGGTCCGTTGACATCGGACAAGACCAGCATTCTGATCTACTGGGAGGTAAGCCCTGTATCTCACTCAATCAGGTTAGCAGCGCTATTATAACTCGCGCTACCAATAGGCCCACAAGTCAGAATTCCCAACTCTGTTTGCTATCGCCATGGACTACCTTCCGATTCAGGCGTCTTCCGTCCCATGCGAGCGTGTCTTCTCATCAGCCGGGGAGACCGATACCAAGAAACGAAATCGGATCACCGCGGCCTTAATGGAGGCTCTACAAATGCTGAAGTTCCTGCTGAAGAAGCAGCGTCTAGACTTCACAGCTGGTTGGAAGACCCCAGAAGCCGCGATGCTGGGAGAGACCAAGACAGAGGAAGACTCTCAGCCGATGATCATGCTTGATTCTTTGTTGGGTGAGGACGTTGAAGCGGCGAGGGATGAACTACTTGGCGACAATATGAAGAACTATGACGTTGAACTCTAGGTATTTGGTTTAAGACACCTCACATGTTCCCTTGATACTTCCATGTATTTCGATACACTCTGAAATCGCACTCTCGTCTCATACATGCTCTCGTTGTTGTTGTTGTAAAAACTGTGAGAATGTCCTGTCGGAGTTCTAACTAGCACAGACCATTCCGTTCTCTCCGTCCGTCTCTCCCATTTTCATCCGCTGGACCCAAATCCCTGTCTTTTTTCGTTGACTTATATTTCCGGGATATATTTGATCAACCCAAATTCCCATCCCCATGTCGGATTCAAGTGAACACCTCAGGACACATCTAAATAGGCAGCAGCCCAACATAGTTCGTGTACGTGGAAGGTATAGAGTGGGAAGGTTACTGGGTTCTGGCACTTCCGGTGAGCCATTCTAATTGAGGCCCTTCGATTTTACTCAACCCTCTAGGGGATGTCTATCTGGGACGAGATATCAAAACTGGGCAAGACAGTTGCCCTAAAATTTGAACTTCAAACACACTCTCTTAGGCTCTCTCACGAGCATAGCATCTACAAGGCCCTCTCTGGCATGTCAGGAATCCCTACCATGCATTGGTATGGTAGAGAGGTCCCCTACAACGTGATGGTACTCGATCGCCTTGACCTCACATTAGAAGAGGTGATATCCAAGCACCACGACATCAACTTGGTATTTTCGTATGCGGATCAAATGGTAATATCCATCTGTTTCACACTCCTGGATGTTTAGCTCATATACCCACTCTTTTACAGCTTTCGTGTCTCGAATCACTACATGAACGAAGCTACATTCATCGAGACGTCAAACCCACAAACTTCATGACAGGCGCTGGCGAACTAAGCAGCCGGGTGTTTCTGATCGACTTCGGCTTGGCCCAACTCTTTCGCAATCCCTCTACTCAGTCGACATGTTCCGCTGGTTTCTGGGCTCAAGACCATAGGCACCATCATCTTTACCTCAATCAACAGCCATTCAGGATGGACACAGTCACGCTGGGACGATCTTGAATCGCTTGTGTATAGTATAGTCTATCTATGTCGTGGTCGCTTACCTTGGCAGAACATTGTCATGGGGTCCATTGAGAAGTACGCGGCATCTGTTCTTGAGAAGAAGATCGCCTTGAGCAAAACTCTTTGCCAAGGCCTACCTGCACCCTTCGTTGCTTTTACACAGCATATCCAATCCCTCGGCTTCGATGAGAGGCCACAGTACGACAAGCTTCACACCCTCCTCATGCAATGCTTGGCTCGTGATTCCAATGGTGTCGTGTCAAACCCCATTACCGTATCACCTTTACCCGGCAAACCTGGCAACTCCTTACCGCGCAGCGGCCGAATGTGAGTCGAATTCTTTTGTTGCTTGGCCATTGTTGACGGCGAGTATGCGTTGCGCAGCTTGCGTTCGTCTGGACGCTCAACAAATGTTTTGACCGCAAGGCCATTGTGACAGCGTTAGTTTGTGTTCTGGCTTTGGATATGTACCTTGCATGTTGTACCCTCCTTCTGTACTTTCTGTACTCTATTGTGCTCAGAGTATGTGCAAATTGTGAGGCTTTGTTACATGTCCCGCAAGTCCTAGGGCTGCGTACCATACCCATACCGAACGGGCCAGACGGGTCCGTACTACAGGTCACGGCACTGTGCTGTTTGAGCTCAAAACAACTCACCAGACTGGACAGGTGGAGGGGACGGCCATCACCCGTCTAAGACCGTCACAGTATGACCGTCAACGGCACTAGACGGTTTGGATGGGTCTCTCCAAAAAAACATCTCCTGCGTCACCAACTTAACGTTTGCTTCCCGCCCCCCTGGCACCACTATCAACAAACCACCGATTCCTCCATCACGCCGAGCCATTCCAGCCCCAACCTCGAGCCTGGCTCTTCGACACCACCTCTCCCACTTCTCCCACGATCACTGATCATACACATCTCCAAAGTCTCTCCTCCTTCCCCGAAGTCGCAACATGGCTACAACCCACCTCGTCAAACTGCCACCAAATTACTCTGCGAGCATGCACAATCCATTTCCTTTACCAGCCTTGGAACATGCAGGTGTGGGCCGATCTCTGACTATCCAGACCACGAATATCGCACGGACAGGGTCTGGTGTGTTGAGAAGCGCCAGGATCTGTTCGATCTTCCGCCTGCACATGCCGTGATTCACACAGTCGCGCTCTCTGCTGCGGGTGAACGGGGACCTTGGCATTGGCGGCAAATGACAAGTTCCACTGGCTATTCAAGCGCCACATGCACGACAGCTGCAGGCGGCTCCACGCGCACGTATTCCCGACTTCTCGTTCAGCACCATGCGCCGCAAGGCTCTTGCATTGGATCCTTCTGACTTGTTAGGGGAACCAAGGATGCTCGATATGTCGTTGAAAAGTGGGAACCTGGAGATGACACTAGAATCTGATTACCAGAAGATATTTCACCTCTGGTGAGTCACGTGAGTCGTGTGCCGAGGTGATATCTCTGATCAGGTCCGAACCTCTTAGCGTCACAGTCTGAGACGATTGGTCGCAGATGTCCCCTCATGTGGCCGTTCTGGATCGATTGCTCTGCCTCTCCTTCACAGTTTCAGGGCACAGAAGTCGTCGCCGTAGGCCCAGTGAGCACCATACCGAAGCTCGTTTCCTACGGCTCCCGCTTCTTAGCAAATCTCGACTGCACAGAAGATATTTCACCTCTGGTGAGTCGCGTGAGTCGTGTGCCTGAGGCGATATCTCTGATCAGGTCCTGAACCTCTTAGCGTCACAGTCTGGGACAATTGGTCGCAGATGTCCCCTCATGTGGCCAGTTCTGGATCGATTGCTCCGCCTCTCCTTCACAGTTTCGGGCACAGAAGTCGTCACCGTAGGCCCAGTGAGCACCATACTGAAGCTCATTTCCTACGGCTCCCGCTTCTTAGCAAATCTCGACGCACAGCGAGAAGGTGCAGCACGGGAGTCGAAAGCATTCCGAATTGCCCAGTCGCCCAAGCTGGATGACCCCCTCTCCAGCTTTCAGCCAATGCCATGCTCCAGACGGCATGGACACGCCTACGTGAGAAAGAAGACAGCCTGTCGTATGTTGTACAACAGCGGATGCAATTCTCGCTCGGTTCCCTGAGGCTCGTCGTCTTCCCGCAGGACGATGGAGGATAATGAAATGGCATCGTTCACCGCAAGCGATCTGCGTTCCGATCTCAACCTCATCGTCGAATCTAGCGACCTTGGTCATGTTCAAAGAGTTTTTATTACTTGTACCTTTGCTTGTACTTCACCAACTCGATAATGCGTAAATACAATGGCCTGAACCTCCGCATTTTGATCCACTAGGACGACACCGTCTACCGTAGTCACGGCCGTCTCCGTACCCGTCCGTAGCCATTGGGGCTCTGCTAACCAGACTTGACGGACGGCAGACGGCCGACTTAGCTGGCTTGAGCCGTTGGCTCAGAGAAAATTAGCCGAGAATTTAGCCCAGGCTCGGCTCCATTTGCGAGCCAACAAAGTGGGCTCACACGGCTCGGGCTCGGGCTGGCTCGGGCTCGACGAGCCCTGCAACACTAGTTGAGACTGGTGGTAGACCAGTTGTAGACTGGTTTTAGGCTGGTTGTAGACCAACATAGACCAGTCTTATGCAGTCTGGTCCAGTTTTCTTGCCAGGCTGAGAAATTGTGGACCAGTTGCAGTCCCAGTCTTACCCAAATTAGGTAAAAAAACTGGACTGGACTGGACTTTAAAACACTAGTGAGAGTCCAGTTGTTCTGAGTCACTGAGATCATTGCTAGAGAGCCTGTGCATCAACATCATGCCTCCCATTGTCTTCAAGTTCTTGGCCTTGTCTTCGGCATCAGTCTCCTCTTCCTCCTCCTCCTTGAGCCATATTGTCATCATGCTACCCTTGGCACTGTGCAGGCTTCCCATTGTGTCATCTTTGTCAGCTGAATTGGCTTTGTCCCCTGCTTCAAGCACATTTGCTGATGCTGCACCACCGTCCATGTTGCACACACTTTCAGTCACCTTGGCTCTGTGCACATCCTTGTTGGCCATGCCCTTGTCCTCCTCATGCGTCTTGTTCTCCTCAGCAGTGGTGTCCTCGCTTTGGACAGCTTCTGTGAGTTCTTCTTGCCTCACACTCTCAGCCTTCCACTTGAAGAATTCCTGCAATGAGAAGAAACCTTGTGCTTCAAGGTCTTTCTTGGCCTTTTTGTGCCTTCTGATCATTCTTTCAGATTTTCCATTGTGATGGGATGTTACGTCACTGGTAGGGACGTTCTCCCGACTTGGGATAGGTTCTCTACAGGGACACTGCACTAAGAGTCACGGGGTCGGTTCAGTGTTCGAAGGGAAGTTCAGAGGAGGAACTTCAGTAATTGATGAACGAGCGGACTATGCTCAGATAGTCCTTGAGTGGATAGGAGGGCTTGCTGGGGTTCGTGAGAGATGGAGTATTCACAGGTATCGATTGCTCAGGGTACTGTATGATACAAGAAGTCAAGTCTGGGGCTACTAGCAGCCAACGCAGACAGTACTTATAGTAATTAGCGATCCTAGGGAGGAGTCACGAATGAGTCCTAGGATCGAGTCATTGTACAGTAAAGACAAGTCATAGCACAAGTCATAAGGGCTCGCGCAGTCGTAATGAGTCAATAAGAGTCATAGTGCTCCACCAGGGTCAAGGGGAACAGCAGTGACTCACCAAGCAGTCGCATAGGAGTTATAATGGCTCCGAGATATCGAGTCAAAGGTCACAAGACCTATAAGTCATGAGACACCACATCACGAGACACAAAGTCCGAAAAGAGAAAATGAAGAATAAAATTGTACAAGTCGTGACATGGGATGCGTGCACACATTTTCTGGACTCTTCAGGTGCTGGTGCTTGCCTTGGTGCGTTCTGGGGTTCCAGGCTAAAGAACTCGTTTGCAGACAATTCCACAATGTCTGCCCACTCAGGTTTGTCCACCTCTTCAATTTTAGTTGCTTCCAAGTCCTCACTTGGGAGATGTGTTCTGTTCTCTGCAGGGTCGGTCAATCATGTGATCAAATGTCACTGAAGCTAAGTCGCACCTGGCTTGGATTCCTTGGCCTTCTGGACCCTTCTGTCAAGGGCCTTTTTGACATTATGGCAGCAGGAATGTTTCCCTAGTTTCTTTTTTGGCATATATGTTGATGTTTTGGGATAATGGGGGCTTTAGCAGGTGGTTCACTGGGGGGTAAAGCCCATCTTTGTCAGCATGACTAACATGTGCATGTGACTTATCCTGTTACATGAGCAGCCACTACTTTTCACTTGACTTCAACAAGTTGGCTTAGATTGACTGTAAATGTCAAGATATTGTGTTTTAATGAAAAAGAATTGTTTCCATTTTATTTCACTCAAATCAAAATATTTTTCAAAAAACAAACATGAGGATCAAAGATGATACAGTTCCCTTTGTGCCTCAAGTTTTACATTTGGGCTATTGTGATGAGTGAGGAAGGAAAATGGGAAACAAAAAGATGATGAAATGGTTACATAAAGGGGTGCGAGTTCCTGATGACCCCTACCTTAATAATAATAATATGAGTAATGGTTATAAACTCTTACAATTCTGGTAAGCACCTATAATTTTAATTTTAATTTGCTGATGGCCAGCCACTACTACATCACTAAAATGTGTCACCCTATACATGGGCCAGGGAATCCATTATATAGTATAGGAATTAAATATAATATTCTGAAAGGCCATATATGGGTGGGAATATTTATGTCAGCAATATATTGACCACCTACAGGCATGCTACTTTCGAAAAAACCCTTATAATGTCTGTAAGGATTGCTGGACTTGCATTGGATCGCTACCGGACAACTACATGTAATGTCTTATCAATGGTATAGTGTTACCAGATTGTGACCAAAAATATATATTGTCCGAGCTCCACTTGTACTTTACACTTTACTTAATTGTCTTATTTACATCTTGCTATCAATTGTTTTCAGGGTCTCGCCTCTGACAGATTCAAACTCACAACCTCCAGGTCACCATCTCACTAATGTTACTAATGCACCACCTGTGCTGGTAATACACGTTCCAATCTATCCTACTTAATTAGAAAGGCAGGAAATCATCCACCTCTGTGCAAGCTTCTTGTGCTTGTGGGGTCAACTGCTTCCGCCCTCGTCGCTATTGTCGTCACCGCTACCCGACGACCATTGTAACTGTTGCAGTTGTCGCGGTGTCGTCAGCCACGGTGTCAGTGCGTCGTCCTCAAAGTCCAAGCCCAGCTTGTCAAGACTAAGCAGGACGGGCTTGTGCATGATGCACCCACGGCGATCAGTGTGGGACATTGTCGGAGAGGGACAGGTGGGTGCTGGTAGCATAAGAGCCCCATCGCTATACCGCGGCACACATGCTAGATGCATCAGATTGCATGACTTTGAGCATGTGCTGGACAGCAAGTTCACCTCGCAATGGGGCAGGGGCAGGGGCAGTGAGCAAGGCAGTGGGTTGCCAGCCTTGTGAGACTAGGACGAGGAGCCCGCATAAGGGTGTCAGTTTTCGGGATAGGGGAGGACCTGTGGCACGCTCACATTTGCTGGAGTGGATAGGTGTGGGTCTCTGGTAGGCCTTCCTGATTGAGTACGTTGAGCCATGCGTTCAGCACCATGGCGATGGGGAGGATGATGTTGCCACGGAAGGAGTGTAAGGGGACCGTCCCTACGTCGACGTTGGGAGCAGGTAGGATGGTATGGACATGGAACCTTTCCTGTTTTGTCAATGGCAGCAGCAGCGTGGTTGTTACGGTCAACGGGAAGTGGACTCTCGCTAACGGGCTATGACTCCCTTAGTAAGTAGTAATGTGTCATGGACTTCGCGGATCAGTCAGACGTAGTATCACATGCCGATGTGGCACGTTTCATAGTACGGCTATAGTAGGGTTCGAGCTACTTTAGCCATTCGTTACAGGATTCAAGGGGAGCTTTAAAGCTACCTCACATGTGTATAAGTAGTAGTCGTCGAAGACTCAGGATTGCCATCCTGGTCTTCTTCAATCACCACGAGTTTCTCGTCTCTCTATCACGCCTTCGCTTGTCTCCCTTGAGCAAGTCGTCTCTCATCGATCATATCCAGTGACTCGATACGTCCTGGTATATCCGGAAGTCACGTGCCTCGATAAGCGCCGTGTACCTCAAGTCCCACGCCTTGATCACGTGTTTAAGTCCCGTGACCATTGTCGAATTATCCGCTAAGTCGTAAACGCCCTTTCGTAGTCTAAGTCAGACTAAGCGCCCGTGGTGGCGTTACATTAAGACCAGGATCCCTCACCGTGGCGTTTACAACACGAGATCGCTGGACTCAGTTCAGACCATACTCCCTCGAAAGACGAGGAGACCGCAACGTACCCGTTCAATTCCTAAGAGCAGCCAGGTGGAGAGAGTTCAGAGGAGAGGTTGGATACTTCGTAGACTTCGCATCCGGGCCCACGCGGTACAGACCAGTTGAGTTCAATTTCGAGAATCTGTGCTGGGTGGAGATTACGTGGAACCCAATCGACAACAGATACGACGCCGTAAGACCAGCCAGCAGAAACTACAACTGCGATATCGATACTCGAGGACTACCTACTAGAGAACAATACGGACGTATCGATGGACAACCAGAAGAAGAGCCAAGTACATCAGAGCCACGAACACCCGCACCATCCGAGACAAGTGGGGAAGAAGAAAGTCAAAGTGACGAAGAGGAAACAGAGGCCATAGTACAAACAGCTGAGTCCCTCCACATAAACGAACCCGAACAGATCCAAGTACTGTCCCCTGCAGTAGCTGAAGCTATGGCCACTACTACCGAAACCATCACAGAACAGCTGCGACATACGGCAATTGACGACGAGATCCGGAGGATTGCAGAAGACGCGGAGGCTCAACTCCAACCTATCAACCCAAGTACCGGTCACCGAATGACCGCCGACGACACTGCAATATTCAGAGCAGTAGGACCAGACGTGCCCGACCCACCACCAGGAAGAAGACACAACCCACCACCGGGATCCAGACCGGGAGGACCGCCCGGCGAAGGAGGAGGAGGAGGACCACCAAGGCACAACTTCGGAGGAGTTTTTGGAGGAGGACCACCAGGAGGAGGACCACCCGGAGGGGGACCACCCGGAGGAGGACCGCCAGGAGGAGGTCCATCACCCAGACTCGAAGGTGAACCGCCGTCAGTGTTTAAGGGCGATCGCGCTGATTACAAGTCTTTCCTCACTCAATGGCATGCATACATGGGCCTCAACTTCGACGCCCCCATCATGAGCAACGTCTACAAGAGATGTCTGCTGTTCTTGGGCTACATCAAAGGGCCGTTGGTCAGCAATTGGACGTTAGGATTCCTCCAATGGTTGAACAACGAAGTCAGGGGAGGGACGGACAGGTATGACGAATACCTATGGGACACGCTCACGGCCGGATTTGCCGACCGATTCTCCAACACGTTGGAACAAGAGCAAGCCCAAGCTACACTGGCAAAAGGGTTTAGAATGGCAGGAGATGATATCGACACGTACGTCACCACCTTCGAACAGTTAGCACGGAAGGCTAACTACCACCTAAACGACCAACAAACAATCGACCGCTTCACGGCCGGACTGCCGGGCAAGCTGTTCACGAAGGTGTACGAAATGGACGAACCTCGTACGTTCAACGACTGGAAAGACGCAGCCCTGAGACGTCAGAAGCAATATATCCATCTCAAAGCACGACTCAACATCACCGCACCAACGAGGAACGCCCCCGTTCGATTCCCTCCACAACCCCGATTCGGAGGAACCCCCTGGAATGCCCCGCGAAACGCCCCACTGCGGTACGACCCAAACACGATGGACACATCGGCAGATCACTCGAGGGCCCGACTCGCAGAAGTCGGAGATCCCAACAGGGGCCCGTATCAACAGAGACCTCCGTTCCCACCACGAGGAGGACCCGGACAGGGAAGAGGAGGAGGCCAACGCCAAAACATGCGGGAAGTCATCTGTTATAACTGCAATAACCCTGGACACTTCTCACGAAATTGCACACGTCCCAGAAAGCCCCGGCAACAGCAGTGGCAACCCTCGACTAACCGAAAAGCGGAGACTGACTACTATAGTCAAGAACCATCGGAAGCACGTGTGGCCAGCACCTCAACCCCACAGCAGACGGCGAAGGAGTGGTTGGACGGAGTGAGGGGAGCTAGCGACGAAGTAAAGGACCTGATACTCCAAGACATGTGGAATCAGGGGGATTTTCTGGACGCCTGAACCCATTGGCCTGGGTGAGGGCAATCAACTGTAACTCTGTAATCATGACTCGCTTCCGTTCGCTTAGAATTCCAGTCTCGATTCGAACAAGTTACTCCATGGCCGACATAAAAGGGCTCGTAGACTCAGGAGCCACCGACAATTTCATAAGACCCACGTTCGCCAAACGCATGGGACTCGGGCTGCAAATCCTGGAGCGCCCAAAGAAAATATGGAATATCGATAACACTGAAAATAAAGCTGGGTCTATCACGCACTTCATAGACCTCGACGTACAGACCAACGAAATCCACAGAACCATGAGGTTCCTCGTCACTTGGAAATGAAGATCTTGTCCTCGGATACCCATGGCTCGCCACCTACGAACCTACCATTAGTTGGACCCACGCAACCATACACGAAGACACGCTCCCAGTCATCATACGATCCATCAACCCCGGGACGCCACAAACCACAATTGCCGGAGCAGAAACCCAAGAGGAAGCACGCACAAGCCGAACGTTCACGGAACAAGAACGTGAGGACATAGTCCAAGAACTCGAAGAAGAGTGCCAGCTACGTACCACTGCTACAGAACTCGCAATCGCTGCTAACAAGGGCAAAAAGGCAGTTGAAATTCCGGCACCTTACCAACGCTTCGCAAAAATATTTAGTGAAGAAGCGTCGCATAGGTTCCCCCCTTCAAGGCCATGGGATCACGCCATCGAGTTCAAGGAAGGTACACCGGCAATGATCGACTGCAAGGTTTATCCCATGACGCAAGAAGAAGACGGCCAACTCAAGGTATGGCTCGAAGAACAACTTAACATGGGCTACATCCGTCCTTCCAAATCGCCCTATGCATCCTCGTTCTTTTTTATAAAAAAGAAGGATGGAAAACTACGCCCTGTTCAAGACTACCGAAAGATCAATGCATGCACCATCCGGAATCAATACCCACTACCACTCATCTCGGAACTCATCAACGACCTCGGAAACGGCCATATCTATACCAAACTCGACGTCAGATGGGGGTACAACAACATTCGAATCAAGCCCTGTAACGCCACCACAGGGGCGTTAAGTACGACGTGTACTTCGGTTAAGTCACGGACGGTAACGGGATGGGAGTAAGTCTGTTACGACTTAGTTCGATGATGAACAAGTACCACTTGGCCTCCGTGGACACAAGGGTAATAGCAAGGGTAGGCTCAAGCGCAACGGCGAGCGAAGACGGGGAGTCAAGCGAAAGTGCGACTCAAGGGATCGGTTCGTGAGAATAGACAGCGGTGTGGTATTACACAAGAAGTCAAGTCTACCGTACAAGCTAGGTAGCGTGAGACTTATATACTAGTACACGATGTTTGTCAGAGACAAACATATGGCGCGATCCTAGGATCCGGGTCCTAGAGAGCTAACAAGGGAAGCGTATGAAAAGAGAACAAGGGCATCCCGCGGGACGACGCGTGGATCAGAAGTCGTCAGCGGGTTCTGGAAGTCGCGCCACGGGGCGTCGTAACGGTCATGCGCTAGGCGCGAGATAAGGGCCGAGGCGCGGATCGAAGCGGATCGTATCGTAAAGGGACAACGGAAAGTCGACACAGAACGCGAGTCACGAGACGAGAAGAAACAGGCAGAGAGAAGGGAAAAATCGTAACATTACCCCCCCTTCAGACTTGAAGTCGCCACGACTTCAACTAGTCGCTAGTATAGTAGCAGTCTTCTTCGGGGATAACGGTAGCCGGGTCAGGAGAAGGGGAACGGGGGCAGGTATGTGAACGTAAAAACATGTGGCGCCCTCTGCGGCCACACTTCCGGCACCCCTCGT
>JAKEYF010000516.1:0-33985 GCA_021527775.1 Lactarius sanguifluus
CGGGTTGTCGCTGCGGTCTCGGGAATCCCTGTGCGCTCCGGCTCATCATCAACCTACTCGGCTGCAGAGTTTGCTTCGCTGGTAACTTCCTCGGGAATGCCAAAGTGGGCACATTCATAGGAAACCCAACATACGACTGGTGCTCTGAAAGCATCCCATAACCCGGTCTGGATGGCCCTATGATCCAATATCCCCGGTGTGTAAATTTTATCCCCTTTTATAAACATGACTGATCACAATCGACCCTTAGAGGGAAAGTTCTTGGAGGGTCTTCTGCCATCAACGGTATGGTCTAGCAACGTGGGTCGCGCGCTGACTATGATATTGTACTACTCTCGGAAATGGAGAGGAGTGGACCCTCGAAGAGCTATTGCCGTTTTTCACGCGCTCAGAAAATCGGAGGACTGCTCCTTCCGTTGAAGTTCCGCGTCAAATCCAGCGCTTTTGGCGCTCGCTTCCGCCCAGAAGCAATCCCTGAAGGATGTTCATGGGCTTGGCGGCTTTGTACAAACCACCTACAATAACTTTTGATTGACCTCGACGTACCTGCCGCTCATGCGGTCGTTGCCGCCGCCGGCATTGCGCCTAATCCGAACCCAGGTGACGATAATGATTTGTCCATGCCCGCTCAAGGTGTTGCGCGCACGGTCGTCCCTCGTACCGGATTGAGGAACTATCATACTATACTTCTGCATACTTTGACGCCGAAGCTCGCGCTCGTAATAATTTATACGTGGTCACGAATGCAGTGGCAACGATTGAAGGAAGGCGAAAACAGTTGAATTTCCGAGTGATGGTAAAACGGATACCGTCGCGGTTTCAAAAGAGGTGGTCTCGGCCACGGGTGGGGTTCTGTTTTGACTTACTCGCGGCCTGTATGATCCTGACGTGGCGCAGGCTCACTGAAGACTCCCCAGATCCTTGAATCGTTGTTGGCAACAGGACGCTTCTCGAGAGATGGGTATTCCCGGGCCTGTCGTTCTGGACTTGCCCGAGGTTAAGGAGAACTTGCAAGATCACCTCGTGACGCTCTCTGATTTCAAGCTCAAGTCCGGCATCATGGCCCTTGGTATGAGCTCATTTGCAACTTCTGATTGAGAGTCTGACAGCCATAACAAGATTCATTTGCTAACGCGACGTTCACCTCGGAACAGCAAGTGCTGTTGTTAGTCATGTTGTTGTGTACCCCTCTGTGCGCCTAACGTGTTGTCGTAATGAAACAAACGGCCGGCGCTTTTACCTACTCTGTAGGGAACATTTGTATGGTCACCTTACAGTTCATGACAGTTGGCTTATTTTCGCATCATTCCCACGGACCGGACCGCCCCGTACCGCTCCGGACCGACCACAAAGTTTGGACTCCGCCCCAAGCATACATTTTCCCTTGCTTACTCGAGCAAAGAATGCGACAACAATTAGTTAATAGATAACATTATATTAACATCTTATTCTTCAAAGACAACCGACATATATTTATTATTAGCAAATACAGAAAGTCACGAGGCGTGGCCGGGAAGCGCGTAAGACGTTGCAAGAGATAAGAGGGCGGTGAAAGTGAGGGGGAGACGAAGGCAAGGGGAGCGCACCTTGACTCGGCGAGGCGTTGCAAGAGGTCGAGGGCGGCAAAAGTGTGTCGGAGGGGTGAAGGCGACGGGAGCACAAGACGTTGCAAGAGGTAGAGGGTAGCGAATGTGACGGTGTGATGAACGCGACAGAAAGGCATGTTGAGACGCTGCAAGAGGTAGAGGGCGGCAAAAGTGACGGAGGAAGGCGAGGGAAGTGCGTCTTGAGGAGCTGCAAGGTAGAAGGTGGCAAAAGTGACGGAGGGGTGAAGGCGAGAAGCGAGTTTTGAGACCCTGCAAAAGGTAGAGGGCGGCAAACGTGACGCAAGGGTGAAGTGAAGGCAACCGAAAGACGTTGCAAGAGGTAGAGGGCAGCAAACGTGGCGCAGGGTGAGGGCGACGAAAGCGCGTCTTGAACGCTGCAAGGGGCGGCAAAAGTGGCGCAGGGTGAGGGCGACGGAACCGCGTCTTGAACGCTGCAAGAGGTAGAGGGCAGCAAAAGTGACGGAGAGGTGAAGGCGACGGAAGCGAGTTTTGAGACCCTGCATGAGGTAGAGGGCGGCAAACGTGACGCCCGGTGAAGTGAAGGCGACGGAAAGACGTTGCAAGAGGTGAAGGCGACGGAACGAGACACTGCAAGAGGTAGAGGGCAGCAAAGGTGACACAGGGCGAAGGCGACGGAACCGCGTTTTGAAACGCTGCAAGAGGTAGAGGGCGGCAAAAATGACGGAGAGATGAAGGCGACAGAAGCGAGTTTTGAGACCTGCAAAAGGTAGAGGGCGGCAAAAGTGACGCAGGGTGAAGGCGACGGAAGCACGTTTGAGACGTTGCAAGAGGTTGAGACCGGCGAAAGTGACGGAGGGATGAAGGCGACGGAAGCGCGTCTTAAGGCGTTGCGAGAGGTGGAGGGTGGCAAAAGTGATGGAGGGGCGAAGGCGAGTGCGGTGGAGGACGAGAAACGAGAGGACGAGATCAGGAACAAGCAAGAGCGAATGGGGGGATCATTCCGAAATAAATCCACAGGAACCTTTAGCGTCCGGGAAGTGCGTCTGAGGCGGATGGCGATGGTGCAAGCAGGGATAGTGTTGAAGCGCGAGAGGGATGTTGTCGAGTAATCACACAGATTGAACCACAGAACTCATGTATTTAGGGGGTCCTATATACAAAAAGACACCAGTAGCTACGTGCCATGCCGATACGTAAAGAAAGGGAGAACTTGGAGAAGGCAAGGGAAAGAGTGGAGGAGAGCGCGGGAGAGGCGACGAGGCTAAGAGGTCGCAAAAAGTGGCAGAAAGATAGGGAGGGGGTAAAAGGAGGGGAAGGACTCTTCGTTGCCTGCTACGCACAATCTTGCTGTCGACCCTCCTCCTCGATGCTAATAATAAATGAAGTTCACTTTTGCATCAGGGGCTCACTGCATACTTCACTCACACTCGTTTACTTCCTTTTTTTGGTGAGCGCATGGGACTTGGCGTACTGTTGTTTATCCATGGGGAGCGGGAAGGTTGGACAGGATGGGCGAAGCGCGTCTTGAGACGTTGCAAGAGGTAGAGGGCAGCAAAAGTGACGGAGGGGTGAAGGCGACGGAAGCGCGTCTTGAGACGTTGCAAGAGGTAGCGGGCAGCGAATGTGACGGAAGGGTGAAGGTGGCGGGCATGGGTAATGAAATGTCCGGACTCGCCAGAGTTGGTAGCGAGCGGCGTGGGTGGGATTGTGTCAAATACGAGGTCCGATGTCGAGAAACACAGCACACAGATTGAAGGTAATAAGCTGCCCGTGTATTCAGCATCAAGGGGGGTTTATATACAACGATCCCAGTAGTTACATGCCCGACTGGTACGTAAAAAAGGGAGAGGGTAAAGGAGGGACATGGGGAGATAAGAAACGGGGTAAGCACGAGGCACTAGCACTATCCGAGACGAAAAAAAAAACAAATGGAGCCGAAGCCATAGCGAAGCGACACAGGAGTGAATAGTCCGGCGTCGTGTCCGACGACAGTGCATGTTCTAGCATAACAACAAATCTGCAAAAAAATAAATAGGAGATGAACCGTGCCCTTACCAGTGACAAAGGGCAGCGTGGCCGAGTGGCGAGAACAAAGCGACTGGCGAGTGGAGCATGAATTGTTGGTGGGGACGGAAGGGAACGACGCATGCGGGCAAGGCGATGGAAACGCGTCTTGAGACATTGCGAGAGGTAGAGAGCGGCGAAGAAAGGCGACGGAAAGGACGGGTGCGGCGGAGAGCGCGAGTGGGGCCCGATCTAGGATTGAACTGGTAGAAGGGGGAGAAGGCGGGATGGGAGGAGGAACATCAGCAAGCAAAGGGATGCGAACGAAGAAGTTCCGTACCTAAGGCGGGAAATGGAAAACAAAAAAATTAAAGTGGGGTAGTTGGTAGAGTTAGGAGGCGGGGAAATGGCCATGAGGCCAATATATAGGATATGCCGAGCGATATGGGGCGTGTGCGTACATCCCAGGAGGGTAAGCGGGAACAGGATACCACACAGGGGGAACAGAGGGAGATGGAGTAGATGGGGTGGCCGCGTGCCTCCAGTCCAGGGGCTGCGAGGGAACATGAGGACTCCACACGACTGTGCCAGGGGCTAAGGCGGAGGCAGGAGGCGGGGGAATTGATGGAGCTGGGGCCACGCGGTTGCAGCCACGTTTCGGGGGCTGTGAGAGAGAGGGATCCGTGCGGTTGGCAGCGACTGCAGCGTGCGCGCGCGCGTCAGCGTTCTGGGCCGCAGTTTGTGCGTCTGGTGCAGCATTACGGCCAGAGCGGACTCCGCCGCTGTATGGATCCGTAATTTTCACACGTGGTCGTTTACGATTGAGGTCGCCGATGCGCGTTGTTGCTGGGGGTTCGGGGGATGATCCAGTGCTGGGCCGGGGTCGCTTCCGTCGTCGTGTAGCCCCCATTTGTTTTGCAGTCTCGGTCCATGAGCGGTGATTGGGCGGGATTGCCTCTTTGTCCGGGAGCGGGCTGTCCGAGGCGCAAGAGTTGCGTACAACTGCAGTCAGGTGAGCCTCGACCGCCTGGAAGCTTCGAACAGTCCCCGGAGACGAAGGGACACCGTCATCCAGAAATTCCTTGGAGACAGTGATCATATTCTCTAGAATCGATGTGGTTGCTGCACTCACATCGCTGCGCACATCTGGTGAACCTTCCCGAGTTGGCGGAACTGTTTTGGGAGACGCGTCTCCCGCCGCTCGCACTTGCTGGTCATTGTCCCCAAAGAAATGGGCAACGCCAGTGACATGTTTGCATAGCCGAATCCTGGGCCAGTCCGGACAATCACAAGACCGCTTGCCGAGGTCGACCAGGTAAGTTCGTGAAGAGTCCGTTGTTGACCGTACGGAAAAGCGATCACCGCCGAGGCTGCGGATAGATTCGGCATTCATTTCCGGTGTTCGCGCGATGATTTCCTCGCGGCGTTTCTGGGCCAGATCCGCTCCCTTGAACCCCAGGTTCTGGCCATCGTAGCGGACCACGTAGTCTTGGAGCATGTCTTTTACGAGTATGTGTATTAAATGGTCGGCACGCCAATTCCGCTTCCCCTGGAGCCACTTAGATTTGAGAACGTGGTGATAGCTAGGAGAACAATAGATTGTGAGCGATCTTGGTGATTTTCCGTCCGATAAGGCTACTCACGACTCAATAAGCATATTGGTATCGCCCTCTTGAAAGATCGTGCGATCTTGCCTTGCTGTCCCTGACCAAAGGGATACAACGGGCATCCAATTCACCTTGAGATAATCAATGAAACTCTGGGGGGCCGAGGGATCGGTCTGCATCTCCTCCCACCAGGAATCAAATTCCTTTTGGTCGTGTGTTTTCACCCATTCCCGCACGCGTTCCCAAAGTGTCGGGAATTCTTCCGTGCGGAAGTGCATCCGCATCGCGTGGAGCACGTGCCACCAGCACAATAGCAGAGTGCACCCCGAGTACACGGCCTTGATTGCATTCATTTGTGCTTGGTCGCGATCGCTCATCACAATCGTCGGTGTGATCTCCGGGCTCCGCTTTTTTACGAAATTCAAAAAATGTGTTATAGTTGCTTCCGTGCCGTTCGTCGACAGCATCCAGGCAACAGGAACGCCTGTGGAGCGGAAATGAAGTAAGTAATCAAAAGCGGCAAATCGCCACAAAGCGTACCCTGGCCCCATGAATCCCTCACAAGCAGGGTGAAAAGTTGTAGCCCTACATATTGGGTAGTATTATGTGTGGCATCAATGGATAGAAAATTCGAGCCAAGCGCTCGGAATCGGTCCCTCTGAAATTCTGTCTGAATACACAGTACAAACGAATCTGGGGATAACCCAGATTCAGGTGGAGGGGGGTCCAGCTTGTCCTTCAGGACTGCCTCGCTACCGGCCTGTTGGAGCTGGGTAACCCATAGCCTCACGGAGATCGCGTCGTTGTCATCAAGACGGATCTCCTCGTTCTCCACGATCCGGCGAAGGCGGCGGATGTCGCTCATTGTGATATGGTAATCACGTTGACTCCTGGTACATGATTCGCGCACGCGTTTTAACTGGTGACAATAAATGTCAGTCCGGAAATGAAAACGCAATTGCCACGCACGATAGCCTTTGAGTCAATCCCAATGTGAACCATTTCCATGACAAGGTCTTTAGTGGCATCCGAGAGTCTGGTGAACCGTAGATTCTCATCGCCAAGCGAGTGGTCATGCTGGTCCTCGTACCTCCCGAGAATTGTCTCGGTGTGCGGATATCGCTTGATCGTCAGGCGACACTGGCAGCCAGTCTTCTTAGATGGGATCTTCCTCTCCCATTGGTTGATGTTCGCGTGATCCCGCTTCCCGCCTGTGTATTCTCTCGCGCACCTGTACACGCGGCGCTCCCGCCAGATTGGTGAATCTGACCGCACAATTTGACTCACAACAAGTTCGATTGTCTTCTCACATTCCTCGGCTGCGAGCCAGGCCAGGAGCTCGGGCTCATTTGCCCATTCCCGCGTCATCCCCCCCTTCTCTCTGTCGTACGTGATGCTCCCGCGCGGATATTTCGTAACGGTGACTTCTGGTGCCTTCCGCTTGTGCACGCGATAAGCGAGTTTGTTTTCGGTGATTGGGGGGCCGACGGGAATTTCCAGGGTGGACATAAGTAGTGGGGGGTTGGGAAGGTGGTCGGATTTGTTTGTCCCTCCCTCCCACCCAAACGCGCCTCACAGCGATACACAGACACGCGGTGTTTACGCGTTATTTACTTTTGCTTTTACTGTATTTTACTTTTTAATTTTATATATTTACTCTATGAAAATAAAATATGAGTGAGAAAGAAAAATGAAAAAAGCGGACTTTGAATCTGAGTGGCGGAGAAACGGAAAAAGCGGGCCGGCTCGTGGGAAATGATGCGAAATTCTAAAGACTGTTCATGACCACCCCTTTCGGATTTAACGCCATGCGCGCCTCTTTGGATCACGATTTGGTGGCAAGAACCCTAACAGCACTCCAAAAAGCCCAATATCACCTCAAGGGTCTTGTAGATAGTGGAGAAGAAGGTTGGGTGGAAATTGTCGTCGTGCCGAGTGGCGGGGTGCGAGGCCCACCAAAAGCAGGGGAGAACTGCAGTATCTGACCGGCGTGGCTATCCAACAAGTAGGGGACCTCTCGTTCCCCATAAATCCGATGTCACGTTGATTTCTTCCTTTAACTCGTCCGGCAATAGCATGCCTCTGGAATGGGTTCAGTCGTCACCGGCAGTTGTCCGAAATTCGTGATGTTGCGCCTATTTCGACATTGACCTCCATATAGCATATCAACAACACCAACATCCAGGACCAACCCATCATCGATCCCCGGATAGATGACCTGCGTTGGGGTAGGGAGTGATCGCCGCCCTCTTCAACCTCACCCGTCTATTCGTAGATTTCGACGTTCTCTATTATGGCACAAAGTTCGTGGGTCCACTGGCTGACCTCATCTCATCGGCGAGTGGATTACTCCGCCGGCGTCTCTCCAGGATGCCGAATGGGAGAAGTTTGTGAAGACCGCTGTGCGGGTATGTATCATTTGTGTTTGAGGCTTATCGCCGACTCTGACCACGGAACGGCAGACGACAAATCATCCACTAGGTGAGGCTTTGTTCTTCCCGACGGGAGACGCAGACGATATGTTGACGAGACTACATGGGCACGACCGCGATGGCACCGCGCAGTCTTGGAGGCAAGGAGCCCCCGCTCACTCTTGTCGTGAATTATGGCCACCTTTATTGTTGACCCAGGGATGAAAATACTATACAGGTGCGAGTGTGACACCGCTCACGGCGGAGTAGCGATCCAATCTACAGTTTTGCGCGATCGCAGAAAAGGAGAGTCCGAATGGATCAGAAAGCATAGACCTGACGGGGTTATCCAGGCTGCGTATATTCTTAGAAAGGAGTGGGTCTTGAATAGTAGACGCGAGTGGGTCACTCGCCGCCCATAGATGTTGGGATCACGAGTGACTTCTGCCATCACTTCGATGTTAAGTGACTGGTGTATGATGGGCCCAGAAATTAGACGTACATGCGCTCTGATATGCCCCTGGTGTTGCGCTCACAGACCTTGAGGAACAGTATGGTGACCCGAGAATTAAAAGCCCACAAGCGCTCTGATGCGCCTCTGGTGTTGTGTCCGCAGACCCTGAGATGTTCCCTCCGCTTCTGGCACCATATCTAACAGTGCGTTGCGCTTCCACTGATACTCGCATACCGCCCATGATTACCGGGTTTCAGTGCTCCTCGTTCTTCAGTTATCCCAGACTATACAGGCCCGGCCAAAGAAGGCGGTACGCTAACTATGCGGGAAGATGAATTGAACGACGCTTTCTGTGCGATACAAGGCAAGTTGGCAGTGGGCATCACGACCTGACAACGCCGTTGGGACGTGCTGCGCCCCGCCGTGCGGTTTGCTTATCATCGGCTACCCCGATGACACCACGACACCAGCGCCATCTCCTCGCGATTGCAATTTCGGCATTTACCTTTGAGCTGGTCCAAAAATTTGCGTGCTCAGCTAAGCACGTGCACGGGGACTGTCCTTTGAATGAAGTTTGAACCAGTGAAAAACACCTAAAAAAATCCCACATGGTGGCAAGAACCAAAGTCCCTCATTATTATCCCCGTGAAGGACTCAAAGAATTACGTGAATTTCATGTCAGAATTGGTTTTTTTTTCACGGGTTTTGTCAATGAAAGTCCACACTATCCTACCACAAGACGTGTGCATTGCCCGCCATCGTTCCATCGACTGGCTGCTCTTTTGAGACACTATCTTTATCCTCCAAGTTGCACTTCGTTCACTTGCTGTTGGCTTTATCTCCATCCGCAGCAGCCGCATCTATCTCTCTGAATCCATCGAGGATGGCCTTCGCCTCTTGGACGTCGTTATCGCTCCACATATTCAACCCATAGCTGTGCATGAACCCTTGCGTACCGCCGTAGGGCTTGGTCAACGCATAGTTCGTCTTGGGCCCGGACGACGCGCCAGAGGCACTCGTGGTTGACGCTGAAGATTTTTTTGGCATTGTATGTTTTAAAGTAACGACGGAGGAGAGGTCTTTAGATCGCTGAGTACCAAAATAACTACAGAAAAGGGATATTAGGTCGAATTTTAGCTTACTGTAACCCGTCAGATCCATTCGGACTCTCCCTTTTCTGCGATCGCGCAAAACTGTAGATTCGATTGCTACTCCAGTCGTGAGCGGTATCACACTCGCATCAACGGCGCGAAGGCCCAACGTTAGTTAGCCCGTATAGTATTTTCATCCCTGGGTCAACAATGCCCGAAAGGTGGTCATAATTCACGACAAGAGTGAGCGGGAGCTCCTTGCCTCCAAGACTGCGCGGTGCCATCGCGGTCGTGCCCATGTAGTCTCGTCAACACATCGTCTGTCTCCCGTCGGAAAGAACAAAGCCTCACCTAGTGGATGATTTGTCGTCTGCCGTTCCGTGGTCAGAGTCGGCGATAAGCCTCAAACACAAATGATACATACCCTCACAGCGGTCTTCACAAACTTCTCCCATTCGGCATCCAGGAGAGACGCCGGCGGAGTAATCCACTCGCCGATGAGGTCAGCCAGAGGCTTTGTCTGGATCCACTTGAGGAACTTTGTGCCATAATAGAGAACGTCGAAATCTACGAATAGACGAGTGAGATTGAAGACGACGATCACTCCCTACCCCAACGCAGGTCATCTATCCGGGGATCGATGATGGGTTGGTCCGGATGATGGAGGTCAATGTCGAAATAGGCGCCACATCACGAATTGCGGAAGTTTAAAAAACTGCCGGTGACGACTGAACCCATTCCAGAGGCATGCTATTGCCGGCCGAGTTAAAGGAGGAAATCAACGTGACATCGGATTTATGGGGAACGAGAAGTCCTCTACTTGTTGGATAGCCACGCCGGTCAGATACTGTAGTTCTCCCCTGCTTTTGGTGGGCCTCGCATCCTGCCACTCGGCACGACGGCAATTTCCACCCAACCTTCTTCTCCACTATCTACAAGACCCTTGAGGTGATATTGGGCTTTTTGGAGTGCTGTTAGGGTTCTTGCCACCAAATCGTGATCCAAAGAGGCGCGCATGGCGTTAAATCCGAAAGGGGTGGTCATGGACTGTAAGGTGACCGTGTTAATGTTCCCTACAGAGTAGGTAAAAGCGCCGGCCTTGTTTGTTTCACTACGGCAACACGTTAGGCGCATAGAGGGGTACACACCGACATGACTAACAACAGCACTTGCTGTTCCGAGGTGAACGTCGCGTTAGCAAATGAGTCTTGTTATGGCTGTCAGACTCTCAATCAGAAGTTGCAAATGAGTTCATACCAAGGGCCATGATGTCGGGCTTGAGCTTGAAATCAGAGAGCGTCACGGGGTGATCTTGCAAGTTCTCCCTAATCTCGGGCTAGTCCAGAACGCCGCCGACAGGAGTACCCAATCTCTCGAGAGGCGTCCTGTTGCCAACGCCCCATAATTCAAGGATCTGGGGCGACTCCAGTGAGCCTGCTCCACGTCAGGATCAAGTCAAAACAGGACCCCCACCCGCGGTCATGATCACCTCTTTTGAAACCGCGACGATATACGTTTTACCAGCGCTCTGAAATCCAACTGCTTCCGCCTTCCTTCTATCGAAGAGTATCTCACTTCTCACGTTGTTCGTGACCATGCATAAATTATTACGAGCGCGAGCTTCGGCGTCAAGTATGCAGAAGTAGAGTAGCTCCTCAATCCGGTACAAGGGTCGACCGTGCGCGCAACACCTTGAGCGGGCATGGACAAATCATTATCGTCACCTAGGTTCGCATTAGGTGCAATGCCGGCGCGGCAACGACTGCATGAGCGGCAGGTACGTCGAGGTCAGTCAAAAAGTTATTGTAGGTGATTTGTACAGGGCCGCCAAGCCCATGAACACCCTCTAAGGATTGCTTCTGGGTGGAAGTGAGCCCAAAAAGCGCCGGATTTGACGCGGAAGGAGCGATCCAATTTCTGAGCGTGTGAAAGACGGCAATAGCTCTTCGAATGTCCACTCCTCTCCATTTCCGAGAGTAGTACCCCAAATATCATAGTCAGCGCGCGATCCACGTTTCCAGACCATACTGTTGATGGCAGAAGACAGAAGACCCTCCAAGAACTTTCCCTCTAAGGGTCGATTGTGATCAGTCATGTTTTGTTTATAGAAGGGGATACAATTTACATACCGGGGATATTGGATCACGATGCCATCCAGACCGGGTTGTAGGACGCTTTCAAAGCACCAGTCGTATGTTGGGTTTCCTATAGGTGTGCCTACTTTGGCATTCCAATTGGCACGTTGATGAGTGAGTCATCGGGGAGATATGAGCCAGCTTCGATGACACCGACGCGGAGTGGAGCGGCGCATTTTGATGTAGGTAGAGCCGAGAGGCTATTTGCGACAACGAGGCCAGCTGTACCACCACCGAGAACGAGAACGTCAAACTCAAGCGAAGCAAACTCTGCAGCTGAGTACTAGGTTGAAGTTGAGCCGGAGCTGATTCCCGAGACCGCAGCGACAACCTGCACTATGAGGATAGAGAAGGGGACCACACAAGACAATCCCCTATTGATTCAATAGGTCCTGAGCAGAGGAAAAGTAGGAAAAAACAGTAGTCGCCAGTGATTTACACTGCCAGTTGAACATTGACCCCGGACCCTGTTTAAGGGGTTCGGTAACCCAAGTCCATGCAACCCAGTTTAGGCTCATTCGTGTGCCAGTCGAGAGGAGTGACCCTCAGAAATGGCAAATAACCCCCGAATGAGGCTGCCTCAACTTAGTGTGGGCCGTGCGAACCCGGCAAGGGGGTCGGGAGTGTGAGTAGTCATATTTCGGGTGAAAAGCGAGAGACGCCGAGGGACGACCATGATCCACATGAATCGCGTGATCCTTGACTCGCGTCCATGACGAGCCAGTTACTGCAACAACCACCGATGACTCGGCTCAGTTCGACCACTCTTCTTTTACCCCGACCTTCTTGATTTGCTCTGTTTGTGTTTCAATTGACCAAGGAGAAGAAGGAATATATATACTGATGTCTGTCTCTCCGGGTCTTTGTCGTGCCTAGACATGTCGTCGTCTTTCTTTTCCTCCCTCCCTGGAATCCGCCTCGTTCTCCAACTCGGCCAGAGTGTGAAAGAGAACAGAATACTATCGCTTGGCCTCCTTCTTGGCCTCGCTGTGCTCTACGCGGCTCGCTATATCACTAGTCCTTATCGAAAGCTCCCCCCAGGGCCGCGAGGTTACCCGATCATAGGAAACGTCCTCGAACTTCGGTCCCAGCAATGGCTCAAGTTCACAGAGTGGCGAAAGCAGTATGGTCAGCGGCTCCTTTCTATCTTTATTCCCCCCATTCTTAATTTTATCGGTCTAGGCGATGTTATCTATCTCAACGCTGCTGGTCAACCCCTGGTCATCTTCAACTCTCAGAAAGCCGCCGCCGATCTCCTTGATCGACGCGCCGGGATATACTCCGATAGGCCCGTCAATATCGTCGCATCCAATATCATGACGGGTGGTCTCCTTCTTGTATTTGGCCGATATAACGACCTGTAAGTGCTTCTGATTGGATCTAGGCCCACGGTTTATATCGACCTCCATCACCAGCTGGCGTCGGATGCGCAAGGCGGCCCATGAGGGACTCAACAAGGGTGTCGTTAAGGATTTTCATGGGTTACAAACAAAAGAGGCTCTCATTCTCGCTTCCGATGGACTGAAAGACCCTACGGAATGGGATACGCACCTTCGCCGTGCTTCCGCGTCGATGGTTGCATCTGTTGTTTATGGTCAACCTACGGTAAAACCCGGGCAAGATCAGGGCGTCAAGCTCATCAATGACTTTGTCCAACGTCTCACTATTGCCGCTCTCCCAGGAGCTCACCTTGTCGAGTTCTTCACATGGATGCAATATATCCCCAGCAGGTTTGCGCTCTCGATGTGTTGAGTCCTTTATTCAGTATCTGACCCGATCAAGGTTTGCGGCGTGGAAGCGAACCGCTGAGGCTTGCTACAGGAAAGACTCTGCCATGTTCGAAGATCTTTTCAACACCGTTCATGTCAACTGCGTACGAATACAACTCAATTTTTAACTCATGTCGCACTTTAACTTCTTTTTACACAGGTAAACGGAGATGACCGCCCTAGTCTGTGTGCTACAGTAATTCGTGATGCGAGTCGATACAAGCTGTCCAATCTGGAAAACTCCTGGCTGGCTGCAACTGTGTAGTACGTATACTATATTTGGTGCATGTGCAATCGCTTTGCTAAGTTTATCCCACCCACCAGCGCTGCCGGCTCAGAGACGACTTCCGGTGTGTTGGCCTGGTGGACGCTCGCGATGCTCGTGTACCCCGAGACACAAGCCAGAGCACAGGCAGAGCTCGACGCAGTCGTGGGCCGTGAACGTTTGCCAACCTTTGCAGACTACCCTCACCTCCCTTATATCCGTGCTATGGCTAAAGAAGCCCTCCGCTGGCGCCCTGTTGATCCAATTGGGCTGCCCCATCAGTCCATTGAAGACGACTGGTATGAAGGCATGTTCATTCCGAAAGGCACGATCTGCATCGCCAACGTTTGGCACCTGAATCGCGACCCGGATATCTACGGTGAAGATGCGGGAGACTTCAACCCCGCGAGACATCTCGACTCCAAGGGAGAAATTGCTCCGAGTCCACCAGACACAAAAGAAGAGGGCCACGTTTCGTTTGGCTTTGGTCGCAGGTTGTGTGTGGGTCGCCATGTAGCAAACAACTCACTCTTCATCGACATTGCAATCCTACTTTGGGCTCTCAAGATCGAGCGAAAGAAGGATGCCACTGGCAAGCTCCTTCCCTTGAATGTGGATGGTTTCGTGGAAGGCGGTCTCGTCGTGTAAGTGTGACTATGTGTCCCCAAAACGAAAATAACCGGATTACCCTTATCAGTCGCCCTGTCCCTTATGAGTGCGACATCACGCCGCGTTTCCCGGAAGCTCCCTCGCTCCTTGCAAACGAGATCGAGCTCCTCGGTGACGAGCTGTGGGCGTAATTCAATTGGTAGAAAATCATTATTGTAGTATCGGAAATGTACATCTCTTGGTTCCCCTATTTGGGTCGGATGACGTCATGGCGCTCAGACCGTGAATGGACTGCTACTTGATGGTGGCATCTGAGCTGAGTTAGCCTCCTCTCATCATGGTCACGCCAGACGTAGACCTGAAGAAAACCAACAAGGGGCACACTTTATCTCGATTTTTTTTGGGACCGCTTCCTCAACGCGTCATATCGGATACACAGCATCTTGTTACGAAGCCTCAGGCTGTCAACAAATCTCGCGGCTTCTTCAGTTTCACCCAGGCCCAGCAGTCGCCCTCCGAGACTGACGAACCTGTCGAGGAACTAATTGATCAATATGCCTATGCGTTCTACTTGAAACTCGGTGGATCGGAGGAAGACTGGAATGAAGAACAAGAGAATTATGTGAAGGACGAGATGATGAGAAGATGGAAGGATTCAGCTTGGGGGCGTCTTTGGTGCAGGAGAAGGGAGATCTCGGATACCACCCATGCACGCTGGGTACTGCCAAATGATGCTGGATCCTTCCAAGTTGGAGAGTTCCTGGGTCTTAATACCTACGCAGAGCAAACTTCTCGCGACACAAGGTTAACCCCTTGGTCATCCGCTCGGACAGGTCCATCCACCTCCCTCGTCTGCTTGGATGGCCCTTCGATGGTGACCAAAGATTCCTTTGTGACGGCTCGTTCTCACGTCAGCCCCGAGCCCGAAACGTTGCCCTCTCAACCGTCTTCTCTCCCCCCGGATGTGTCCGTCCCTTCCAATGGGAGTTGTGATATTCTCGCCGTCACTTCTACTACCAACCTTCTTCCGGCCACAGCAGCGGTCCGACTTTCGGAAAGACATCGCACTCGCACCGGCCCGACGGACGCAGTGCCGAGTCTCAAACCTGCATTGAGAGCACGCGCCCTTACTCAAGCAAAGAGTGATGGCGCCATTGACGGGACTACCGGTGCCACTCTTGGCCTCTCCTTAGACTCGAGTTCGGGCAAAGGCAAAGCGAAAAAGGCTGTCCGACTTCCTTCCGACCCCCATCCTTCTGGCACCCCAACTCTTCCTGCTTCCGTCTCACCGGGCGAAGTATTGGAACGCACCGGAAGTGAGTTACACGGTACGAGTGCTACAGCGGAAGAGGAGCTCCGGGAAACAGACATCGCATCTGCAGATATACCCGACGAGTATGATGACGCTAGAATGAAAGGTGAGACAGTTCAAGTTCTTTCCGTCCTGCCATCACCATACGTCCTGTTAGTAAGACCTGGTTCTAGACAGGATGGTGGTTCGCGTTGCCTACTGCAGGGATGGGTCTCTGGCACCCAGATTCGATGAGATGCAAAACCGGTCCGCTAGGAATTTGCAATACGAAGATTGGACAGAGTTCATGGTCGTCTGGCGTAACGATCGATTGGAGTTGTACGACGATTATGTGTGTGCACCATTGCCCCCAGGTCACCCCTCCAGCCTTGACGTACTCCCCCTTAGCGATTTCCTTGTAGAGAATGGCTCGCAGGTCACAAGCACCTCGCCTTCGTCGTACCCCTGAAGAACGTCCGAACAAAGCTTTCTCTTTATTCCTTTACGGACATGTCATTCTGTATCGTCTGTCCTCCTGCATCTCTGAGCTCTGGCGTCAAGACACTTCTCCCTTTTCAACGTAGGACAGGCACCAATGTCTTTGTATTTAAGGCACGGTGCCGTTCCCGTGCCATAGATTGGATTTGGCGCTTATGGTACGGTCGACCTATTAACCCATACTTCCGAAACCCTGTTCCGGACTCACCCTTGGATAGGCGGGATCTGGGCGGCGTACTTCCGCCGTTTATCGAAGTTCGCTCACCTGTTCTTGACACCCGGATGAAGATCGACGTCCCTGAGAGCGCTGATCACACGATTTTCAGTCACGACAACCTTGTGGCATTATGCATGAAAACGTTGAGCACAGTCCAAGATTGGGATGATATTATTAGAAAACGACTCGCAGAAGGTGCGCACATGGAACTTGCCTGGCGTCTCGACACGAACCTAGATTGGGTGTGGTGGCTTGATGACATCCACGGCAATCCTCGCGCCTGGGCTGTACTGGCAGGGCTGGCACTCAATCAGGTAATTATTTTGATCTGGTGTTATCCTTGTCGTGTCACGGACACTGTCGACCCTAGGCAGGGAGAGCCGCCCACCTCGAGGTACGCTTAGCGGAACACATGGCTTCTCAGTTGCATATCAAAGATGGCCACCAATTATCCGAGCCGCCAAGTGTCGAGGGCTACGTGTCACGCGTCAAGCCCGGATCAGGTACCCGCGAGGAGGTTTACCTAACTGTGCACAATGGCTTACTGTTCACGCTTGCCCCTGCGAGTGCCCACGCACCAAACCCACCCGGCGTGGTTCCTGTACCTCAGGACTCGGACCGAAATGCTCGGGACGCGTTGCGGCAGGAAGAAGTCCGCAGAGGCGCTGCGCAAGTTTTAGCTGCACGTGGGGTGATGGATTTGCGAACCGTTATTGCAGTGCGCCGGGCATTCAGGCCGGTTCTGCACCCGAGTGAGCACGTGCATGCTTCTACGCAGCCCGAAATCGAAGAAAATGGGCATTTCGAAGAACAGGTTGTACGCGAAGAAAGTGATACCCGAGATGTCGGCGGGGATGCAGGACTCACTGGTGATGTGACTACAATACGTACGCGGAGATGCTTTGAACTCCTCATGAAGTCCGGACATGTCATTCGGTTTGAGGTGCGCCACGCTCTCCAGTTTACTTGGGTGGCCTGATACCGAGTGTGACAGACTTGGTCTGCTAAAGTCGCAATAGAGTGGATTGAGCGTCTTCGTGCGCTCATTCGTTACTGGACGCTACGTCATTTCGTGGACACCCGACAGGAAATGGACGTTGTACATTATGCCACAGGCCGACCACGCATTACACCACAACGCCTGCGACACGAGGAGTGCGACAAGGGTCATCCACCAGAACCCCAGTCGAACCCTGCCATTGTTCTACCATACCTAAGCTCAATTTACCACCGGTGCGTTTACGAAGGATGCCGGCCAATCGTCAAAGCGGGACGAGTATTTGTGAGACAGGGACTTCACGGAAGATATAAGTGTGTATTGCGTTTACTTCTTCGCGCGTCAAAAAACTCAGGCGAGCATTTCCAGGTTGGTGCAAATGTTCTTCGTTGACAGTCAGCTGGTGCAATTTCAGATCAAACCGAAATCAACGAACTTCCGTAGACGGGGAAAACCCGTTTCCTTACTCGACGCATACGTCGTGTCGGGGGTGTTCGCGGCTCAGGCGCTGCCCAAGGGACAATACAACCCAAACAATCCCGCTACTCCGCGACGCTACGCAGACGGACTTGAAAGTGACGACTCCGAAGAGAACACGTTGTTCACGGTGTACTACGTGCCGCGCAAGATGGCACAAGCCGAGAAAGTCCCGTCCCTGAACGTAGCCAAGAAGGTGATGGTCTTCCGTTGCCGGAGTCGCGTCGAACGTGATGTATGGTGTTGGGCAATGAACACGGAAATAGAGAAGCTGGCTCGGGAGAGGAGTGACAGGGAGAAGCTGAGAAATGCAGGAGCACCTATCCCACTCGAACAGGTGACTAGGCCTGCGGAGATAGTACTGTAGGAGAGGTGTGGTTCGTACCAAGATTGACGTCTGGCACCGACGCCCCAGGATAAAGGTTTTAGTCTAAAACATTCTCGTGCACTTGTTCTCAGTGCCTGGCGTACCGTTGACCTGGATTGATTCCCCTGACGTGTTTCTAAAAGATCCGACGTTATGGATTCTCGTCTTCATAACATCTTTTCTAGGCCTTAGACGTGATCACGATCGGGTTTCTCTCAACAGTCATACGAGGCCCAGACTGCCCAAAAAAAAGCCCTTATATTGGGCGACCGGCGATACGAACACCGGTCCATTGAATCAAGTCAGGGTCATAAAACAATGTTGATGTGATGTAAGGGATGTCAAGTTTTGTTGGGCTGATGGACGGGCCCTGAGACTGGATTTACTATATTCTGCCTCATGACTTCGGTTTCTTAGCTGGGACCGTTGTCTGAGATTATTCATTGCATGGACGAACGGATACTCACCTCCGTACCGGCTCCTTGCCGTGGCCCTGCCCGCAACGCCTCCGAGGTCTGAAGCACCGCGGACCAGTTTGTAGCTGTGACCATTGATTATCAGTGACGGAGCTGACCCCTGGAGGATCGGGCAGCCCACCGGACACCAGGGAGATCCTGTGCACGGCCTCCCCTGACCAGCACCACGCTATGTTCCTGTAGGTTATGCCCCTCTCCTGGAATGTACGCTTGCAGAACCTTCCCTGACGTGAGCCTCACACGGGCGACCTTGCGTTTCGCAGAGTTTGGTTTCTTGGGCTTCGCGGTGAACACCTGCATCACGATGCCTTTCCGCTGGGGATTGACGTCTAGGAGGGGCGCTTTTGATAGGGCCTTGCGCTGTGGACGTTTGCGGCGCATGGCTTGGTTGAGCGTTCTGAATGCTGGCGCGGTCGAATGGAACGTGTTAACGAATGTGTTAGGCGCTGAACACGCCTGGAGAACGGATGCTGCTGAGCGGGTGGCGAAAGGCGTCCATGATAGTGAGGGTCGGGCGATGGCTCTAAGAAGGGAGAGCATGCTCGTCACCGTTCGTCGCGTGTGTGGCGACCGTGACTCGGAGTGGCCGTTCAGGTGTCGGAGTTTGCCGATATTTCATTACGCGACGCGACGCGGGCTCTCCTCTCCACTCGATTACGCGCGCGAACTCATTTCTACCATGCCACGCTACAGAAGACGCGCCGTTGAGGCCATGTCTGACAACATCGAGGAAGATGATGACGCTACACAAAATCAGGAAGTCGACGCGGTCGACGCTGACGAAGATGAAGATCTACAACCTCGCCGCCCTCGAAGAACTCAGAGCCGCGTGGTGCGAGGACCACCGCGCGAAACTCCAGTCCCTGAACGCGACGAACCCGATGACGCGCAAGACGTGGGGGCTGTGTTTGACGAGGATGCGTTCGGGAATAAGCCGTTGAACCGAAACGACGGACAGAGACTGCATGGAATGGCCGCTGATTGGGATATGATCAGGAAGCACTTGAAAGAGAGCGCATTTTCTCTCCTGACCGAGGTTTCCACCGCCGTCGCCGAGTATGCCGACGAAGACAATTCCGAAAAGGTAACCTTGTTTGGACTTTTCCCTCGCGTGTGCTGGATGGAACCTTACTCGCATTCAGGAATTGGATAGATTAGACGGTTTTATGAGAGAACTCATCGATATCGACACGGAAATTCGGTCACATGAACAGACCTTGAACGACTTGCACCAACAAGTCGTCACAGGGGAGGAGATCGTGAGTGGCATCCATGCGTTTTCGTTCCGTCGACATGCTCAGCCTCGTCAGAGTGATATATTGGAGCGTTATCAAGTACAAGTTCAGGAAAAGTTGGACGCGCACAATACGAAAACAAGTAGGCAAAAGTATGCGAAGAGCGAGGCGTATGCTGCATTCCGACAGTCAATCTATGTTGGTCATGATCCTTTCAGCCCGGCATTCGTGTTTCTAATGCGCACATCCTAGGAAGTACAGCATCCAAACGAGGCAATGCCGCCTGTTGTGGAGTTTTTGCCTCGAGGTTTGTCGGCGCGCTTTGGTACTTGGTTGTATCGGTGGCTGACCTCGTGGATCAGAGGAAGGAGACCACAGCGATGATGACGAAGACGATATTCAAGTGGGCGGTGTACTCCAGGACATCAATTGTCCGATCACGTTGATCCCACTTGTGGATCCTCAAACCTCGTGGGATCATCTTGCTATGCCGTCAATAATCTGGTCGCTGAACATTTTCCCGTCTAGGAGCATCTGTCAGCACTCGTTCTCAGCCCAAGCTATTCGACAAATGCTCGGCCCCAATCGATTTACGAAGAAGAAGTGTCCGGCTTCTGGTTGTAATCAGATGATTTGCCTCAACGACCTCGAGTCAGATAAAGAGTTGGAACGCAAAGTGAAGGCCTACCAACGCCGGGCACAACGGAGAGAAGAAGATCAGGACGCTGAGGAGATAGTAGAATGAACTGAGTTTAGATACGAGGGATGGTCAATCGATGACTGTCTCACTTGAGCGGTGCAGTATTGGCACCGCCACCAAGCTCATCTGGGTCCTACAACTGCACCGTCGTTCGTCTTCCTGTGTTCCACTTTCGCTGCCTCCCAACGCGACTACCTCACCTCTTGATCGCAGCGTACTTCTGCGCCTTGTCTTGCGATTTGGCCATGGCTGTGTCTACTTTACACAGTTGGCTTCCCCAGACCCCGAAACCCCCTCCCCAAACAAAAAAGCATTCTCCCCTTGATAGCAAGATCATAACGCCCGCCGCTATCTCACGCTGTCGAGGAGGGAACAATTTTGCCACGTAAGTCCAGATGTCAATCAGTGACATTAAAGCCTCTCTTCTGGCGCTGGACCGGAAGGCTAGCCTCGTATTAAAGGCGCAGATCTCGACCACCCCGCGAGATAAACATCATTCCACGAGGCACCGGTTCGCTTATCGAGCTAACCCGGAGGGGTTGTGTGTATACGCGGCCCCAAACTCTCATTAAATTAATTGCTCTGTGCCTGCCACAGATTCGGAAATGTTGGCCATGTATCATGGTGCTGACTTCTGCTTTTACTTCCTGTGTTGGTCGGCTCCTTGCACGTTGTGATGGATAATACCCTGCATTTGTGCAGTGTGCACAGAGCGACCACCTTCACAACACCTGAGTCAGCGCTCTAGTCTACCGCGGGACGCCAGATGCCCGCCAAGTTCCTGACCTTTCTCGAGTGCCGTGACAATTACGTTCATATGCGGTTCCCATTTTCGGCGTAAAATTCCGGTCCCGACCAAGGCGATGCCAGATATTTCGTACGTGGGCTCGTCACGGATGGCAGGAAAAATGCTGCGCTTATTGGGCGTGAGGTTAACAGCATCGACAACATGTAGCACGCGTGGTGAATACTGTATGGTCCTGAGACCTTATGCTATCCAGGCACCACCGCCGTTCGGTCCAAATTGATGATCACCGTCGGCTGTTTGGGGGGGGATAATGATACACGGGAACGTCAACAATGAATGACCTGGCGTTCGCCGCAAAGTCTGCTGTCAGTGGCCGCTTGTGTGTGTAATGCGCCACAGGCCAGGGCAAACTTTGTTTTGATGAGAACGGCGCATGCGCGCCAGCCAAGCCTGTTTTGACTACTAGGTGCCCTTCTTATGATATCTCCGCTTCGAGTATATATATAGCGTTTCTTTCTCTTCTCCAATTTCAATCGCCAACGCACCTCCCGATTTCATTCTACAACCCAGACCTCGATGAAGCGTGGTAGCTACGCCCGCCGTGCTTGCAACCATTGCAGGAAGAGGTACGCCATGCTATGACAGTGCGATGCTATATCGTCACCGACACTGAATACTTATCGATAGGAAATCGAAGTGCGATGGCTGTGAGCCAGTCTGCGCGTCATGCAGACTTTCCGGACACGAGGTATGCATATGTGTTCATGACGCTATGGACAAGTGCTGATTCACTGGGATAGTGCTCTTGGGGCCCTGAGAGCGCGAAGAAACCCACCACGAAGCAATATGTCGATTCGTTGAAGAAGATGAATCGACAACTGGACCGTCGAGTTAAGATACTCGAACAACAACTCGCACACTGCACACGTCGTCCAGTCGAGCAGGTGGCTCAGGACGCTATCAGCCTAGCCTTGAGGATCTCTGATCAGGGTTCGCCCTCGTCATATAGTGGGCAACCATCACCGGGGTCTACCCATTCAGAGCCGGTGTTCCCGAAGACGGAGGAACAAGACGACATTGACCAAATTATTGCCCCTACACAACGCCTTCACGTACGCAATTTTCTTCCATACCTGCTTTGGCATGACAATCCTGAGCCACTGTTCCCTGCAGCTTGGCAATGATGGGCTCCAGCTGTACGGTCCAACTTCTATATTTAGGCTTGCGCCGTCCACACCGGAGCGCCCCAATTTCCCTGAGGAAGTTGTAAATGGCTACGCAGATGCATATCGGTCACTTTATCAAGAGAACATACTTTTCAATTCTGAGATCGATTGGTCCCGTCATCTTCCTCAGGTTCCACTCACGCTTTTGGAACATGATCGGTGCGTTCTTTGTACGGCCGCCATTATTTTCCAATATGAACTTATCACATGAACAGTCTTCTTGGCCTTCTCTTTCGCTTCTTCACATCATGGGGGCTTCGCGTTATCCCGAAACTGTTCCAACGTGATATGCACCGCTGCCTGAGTTTGCCGAGTTCGCTTCCACCCCTCAATACTGCGCACTACTCTCCCATGCTCCACAATGCTCTTTTGGCCGTCGCGACCGCGTTCTCAGATGATCCAGCAATCAGGGACCCTCTTACTCGGAGGCGATTTGCCGACAAGGCTAAATCATATCTCGAGGACGAATGCGAACGCCCAAAGCTGAGCGCTATGACGGCGTTATCCATCTTAGCAAACTATCATTCGTCTGAAAATCATGCCACTCTTGGTTACATTTACTTTGGTAGGCCTGTCTCGGCATGACATAAATCTTCTGCTTCTGACTCGGGTGCTTTTCTCCACAGGGATTTGCGCACGGATGTCCCAAGCACGTGAGTTTACCTGAAGCTTCGAAATTAATATCGCTTGCTTATCATGAGGTAGTCGGTTTAGGCATCGATTGTTCCCCATGGGTAGAAGCCGGCCTCGTTACCCGCGCTGGAATGATGGACCGCAATTGGGCCCTATGGACTACTTTCTGTCAGGTACGTCGGTTGAACTGTGTGTACCTAGTTGTTATTGATGCCGCCCTCAGGATACCACGTGGTCTCTCTACGTAGGACGCGACTTCTGTACAGCTTCTTCCGTGGACCCCGACACCATCCCTGTGCCGTTCGTCTCGCCAGAGCTGGATCAATTTTTGGGTAGTTGGCCCAACGGTGACAAAGTGCCTCCGGATCATGTCTCCGGCACGTTTTCGGCGACGTGCTCTCTCATGCAGATTGCCAGAGATATTGCGGACGTTGTGTAAGCTCGTGTCATATTAAATCTGGGTTCTGAGGTTCTGATGGACTCATAAAGGAGCAACTTCTCTCGGCTTGGGGACCACCATGAAGCGAATGAATTCCGTATAGCACAAATGGAGTAAGCAACACAACATACCCTGGCGCTATTCAATCGATTACTGACGCACCACGCAGCCTCAAACTTAGCACTTGGAAAAACGACCTTCCCTCTGAAATCGATTTTGCCAAGTCAAACCCATGTGCCCCACAGCCTCACCAGCTTATGCTACACATGACATACCAATGGTTGACAATTCTCCTCCACCGGCCCTTCTATCGTCGCAGGAGGAGTTTCGAAGACCTCAACGACTACACGGACCATATAAGGGTGCGCACACACTCCCCAATCCTGCTTGATCGTCGCTGACGGTTCCGAAAACTGTAGCCCTGCAACAGAGCCGCTGCCGAGATTATGGAATTGGCGCAAATCTGGCGCGCACATTTCAAGTTGCGCTGCGTCCCCATTACCATGATCCAGGTGATCTCTGCCGCGGCCACCATCTTCGTCGTCGCGGCTGTTCAGGCCGTTTCTGGCCCGCGCGTTGCCCATGGTGCTCTGGAGTCGGCAGAAAAAAACGCAGAGACAGCGATCGAGTACCTACGGGAAATCGGCGAGTCGTTCGCCAGTGCCACCAGCATTGCCGAGATACTGCAGCACCTTCTGCAGCAGCAAGTCCAAACGCGCAAGACGCGCCGATCACCTGGAGCATCATCACCTGGCGTCCCGATCGCCCCTTGGCAGCACCCCAATTCACCATCCCCCCACGACACGCGTGGGAATATGGACTCCGCTCTCTCATGGCTGGAACCCTCCAGCGCTCCTATTGACAGCGTCCATACCAACTTCCCTGACTCCCAACCGATGGTCGGATATCCCAGTTGCCAGTACTCATCTTTGGCCGGGGCCTTGTCGCCCGGGGCACCGCTCGGCTATTTTGGGGACGGTCTGGGAGAGACATGCCTTCCGGCTGGGGGACCCTTCTCCGGAATGAATATTGGAGGCATTCTTGGTGCAGGCCCGGGTTCTATGTTCCCGACTGAACCGTTGATGTTATTCGGATCTTCCCAAGAAGTGTTTAATCCATCATACCTTGGAGCACCTAACCTCTATTCCCCCCCGCATTGATACCCTCCGTCGGTTCTACTCGGAACATGTTCTAATCTATTCTCCGTCTCGTTTTGTCTCCTCTCGCTCTCGCACTCAATCACTTGTCATTTTTACAACGTCACACAATCGGGGAAAACTATTCCGCTGGGAATTCTATTGTAGGGAGGATCCATACTAGTGTTCTATTACCGTACTACCTACCGTGTTGTCACCTATAATCTGTATACCATCCATCGATACTACCCTTTTCCTGTCCTTCGCACTAGAATTCCCACTCAACTCTGCTTTATTGTTACCAAATTATTTATGTCGTATATACGGTACTATTTCCTCAACATGTTCTAATCAAAAAAAAAAAAAACAGTTGTGTCGCGAAATAGCTGTCTGTCCCGATCTACTTTTCCAAAGGTGGAAGCTCTATTCAGCGCGTTGCACTCCCTTGCGTCAGCCGCTGAGTATGAACGACTTGATGAACGATCAACTCGAAATGAACTTGAATGATGCAACTTGAATGCTGCCACATGAGAACATAAGCGTTCGGATGACCCCCCAGTTTCCAAGTTGCAACGACCCATCCGTGTTACTCAAAGAAAAGGACTAGTGATCGCGAATGAAGAGTACGAGCATATGGAACTTGAGTCAGCATCGATGTTAACTGGAGTATTCCTCTTGGCATTCTATATATGGTAACTAATTGAAAGTAAGATACAGAGTTAGACTCGTATCCGAGTCACATATGGTCACAGTCACGTCACTTCGGATGTGAGATCGAGATCGCAGTAATTGTTGGTCGCGCCGTCACGTCGACAAGGCTCGTCCAACTTCCCCCATGTTATCCTCCCTTCGTTCGTACACTTTGAACACCGCTCGTTTACTCAGACATGCTCGGAGGTATAGCACACCCATAGATGCCGCTCCCAAAATAGGCGAGACATCGGGTGCGCCTGGCGCGCTTCGCCCCCATCTCAACGTCCCTGTGAACCCAAACCACGGTCTCTACGCCTTCTTCCGGAAAAGAGAGAAAGATGGGAAAATGATTCACGATAGTTTAGAAGACCATTCCGGAATGCAGGACGTCTTTGGTGAGTGACAACAATTTGTAGCAGCCTCGATTGTGACACAACTTCCGCAGGTCGGGCCTGGAGTGCAGCAGAGCTCCGAAGAAAAAGCTTCAGAGATCTCCACACTTTGTGGTACGTTCTTGTGCGAGAGCGCAATCTCATAGCGACACAGATGGAGGGTTATCGGCGCGCCTCCATCTCTCCTGGTGTTGTGCGGAATGTTCATAAGCGGGATTACCAAGTACGTCCCGCCACGCCACTTTTCGTGGTAACCTTTGGACTCATTTCACCTATTTCTTTCTAGTGTCGTAAAAGTATGGCGCGAATTAAGTACGTGATCAATGAACGAAGACTCGCGTATGAGGGCGCAATCAAGATTCACGCGGAGAAGTTGGAGCAAGCTCAGAAAGCAAAGAAGGCGGTGCATGCGGACGCCAGCTCTCAGGAGCGCGAGGTGCCAAAGGTCCCGCCACCGGTGTCGGAAACAGCCCAAGCCGTGGTAGATAGTCTTCTGCAGCGCTCGACGGCGTAGGCTTTATTCGATGTATTCGGGTATATTGGCTTGCTATAGACTATAGTTTCATTATACCAGTTGAAGGTGACATGAGGGCCACATGTGATATATGGAAACAAACCCATCAAGCGTGCCGCTCTCGTGCCCGCCAATCATGCATCTCCTGTGATACCCAACAATCTGTCACTGAAGGACTTTCGTACGTTTCCAACTGCCTTTGCCCCCGTCGTATGAGGTGTTCGACCGTGCTCACGCTCCTAGGCGACACGGCTACTGCTTGCGTCTTGAAATTGTAATGGACGAAGAGGCGGAATTTGTCTCTCGTTGATAGTGGTTTCGTTCGAACCATCCTTAGTGCTCTGCCTAATCACCGACCATTGTGGGAGCCCAAGGCTGGAAAATACACACCGTCGATAGAGCGCGAAAACCTCTTTCTGTAAACCTGAATGTACAGGGGGCATGTCCTACGACAAGAGATGCGGGTGACCAATGTTGCTGGCTGCAGTCAAAGAAGTGTCAAAGACCGACGGAAGAACGGGCCGATCTAGGAAAACAACTCTTCCTCTCTTTTCTCCTTTTGCACCTCACCACGGCCCCGGAGTCTTCTAAATGCAGTCAAAATGTATGCGGGCAACTAATCTTCGTCATCTAGTTGTTGCGAGTAGAGTCTCTGCTCCAAGACACATTCGAGCCGCCAGCACCAGTCAAATTCGGGGAGTTGACGAACATCATGCATACTGCAGGGATTTCGTTCAGAAACATGATTATGAGGCATATCTCGTGTCACACCTTTACCCTGCAGACAAGCGGAAGGGTTATTTTGCTATCAAGGCATTCTATGTATGTACAGATAGGTCCCGAGTCGATGACGTGTCTGATGATTCCTAAACAGGATGAACTGGCGACAGTCCAAGACAACGTATCAAGTCCTATTATAGGAGAGATGAGGATGCAGTTCTGGAGAGATGCCGTGAAGTCATTGGCTGTTGTGCGTCACTCATCTGATGCACCACCTCGCGGGTGATGAACGTCACATAGGGCAGACCCCCACACCATCCCATCGCACTAGCGTTGCACGACATTTTGCAGAGTACTAGTCTCCAGTCGTATCACATGAGGAGGATCGTGGACGCTCGAGTATGTGTTTCCCATCACCCTTCTCCGGATGACACTCACACTTGTCTCTCTGCCCAGTAGGCACAAGAACTCCAAGGCTCGTCTCATTTGACAATGGACTCCTTGATAGCCCACGCAGAGTCTACGACTGCAACACATTACTATCTCTTGCTTTCTTTGTTGGATTTATCCTCAGACACACTGTCGCACGCAGCGTCACATCTTGGCATCGCTCATTGCATTTCGACGCTCCTCCGAGCTCTCCCGTTTCACGCATCGAAAGGTCGGATGGTCATTCCCGCGGAAATAACTGCCAAGCACGGCGTTAGTCATGAAGAAGTGTTTCGCAAGGGGCCTGCTTCCAAGGGGATCGACGACGCTGTTTTCGACTTGGCAACAATAGCAAATGACCACATTACGACCGCTCGAGAGATGTTCAGCAACAGTGCTGGGAAGGTTCCGAGGGCTGCCATACCCATCTTCGGTGCCGGGGTAAGCTACCTTTTTGTTTTTTGTAGGACGTTGAACTGACCCTCGGCATAGGTACCGATTGCCTCGTTCCTAGAGAGGTTAGAAGCCGTAGACTTCAACGCGTTCCATCCAACGCTACAACTGAGACGATGGAACTTACCATGGCGTGTCTGGCGTAGTTATTACCAACGTACCTTTTAGTTAAATACCACGTTTGAGCACGTTTACATGAGCTATACGGATTTAGCGAAAAATAAAGTCGTGAGAGGAGTGCCACGTCCTGTGCTGCATTTCGTTTAGGGACCGCTGGCGCTGGCGGGACTCCTAACCGCCGCGTATAAGTGTTGTTACCCTTGCCACTCACTAACCCTGTCCCCTATAACCGTCCCAATCCCTACTTCTCACCTCTACGCGAGCGACGAGGACATCGTATTGGGCTACCCGACACTGTGAGTTAGCCTAATTTGACTGAATATGGACCGTCTTGCCGGTGTGTGGCCGTCGTAGTCCCACAGCTCGCAGTAGCGCTCATTTCTATTCGACTCGGAGTAGATGAGGTCCTCCAAATCATCTTCAATGAGATAGATCATCCCACATCTTTCGTACTCGTGTGCAGACGCTTCAATGTCCTTTCACGAGATCCCTATGTCCGTGCTCACTACTTCCTCGCCCGGTACGGGTCCGTCCAAGCCCTGTATTGGGCGCTCGGTAGGGGGAAACTTATTACCGAGCAAGTCCTCGATGTAAGTGGCCCATTTTCCCGGTCGTCACACCATATATGCGTATTCTATCATCGGGCGCAGGTCCTATTGAGTAGTGGAGCGCATCTCTCCCGCTACCTCGTCCAAGTTGCCGTCCACCATTACTTTCGTTCTTCCTGTCCTTTTATCAAGACTCCGTGGGTTCGGACCTTAAGCTTGGCTACCTTGAGCCATTTCTTGAAGCTATCGTCGGAGAGATTTGGTACGATCAATACGATTAAGGGGGAGGACGACGGTTCTGTGTTCCGTCATTTCATCAAGGAAAGCAGAGCGCGCGCAGACCGACGTGGTCTAGCAACAGAAGCCATTGCGGATATGCTTGACAAGGGCAAGGTAAGCCGCTCGTCTGAGAATTCTCGATATTTGGTCCAACATTAATTTCCGCAGTTTATTCCCTTTTGTTCCAAGGTTCGTGCCATGCTCCGTACTGTGTATGGGTTACGGCGTTTACCCAGCGGCCACAGGATCCAATCATGGCACAGTTTCCCCTGGCGCTTTCCATCGAACCTCGTCTTCTCCCGCTTGCCATTGCAAACGGATTCCGTATGGACAATCGCGTACGTGAATATTATTTCTCCTCATGGTGCCGTCGTTCAATGCCACTGGCCCCAGTACCCGCGATTTCGTGTTCCGTAGAATTTTTGAACGAAAGGATGAACATAGCATAAAGGACGTTCTCTTCAACGTCCGCGAACTTTGCCGTTTAGATACATCGTAAGCGCTCCCCGAAGTATCGCCTTTTACGCAGACTCACGGCCGGTAGAATGTTTGTAAGCCGAACAGTTGCTGCTGAAGTTCTGATGGAGGCAGAAGCGAATGGTACTGCTTATGCCGTCCTGAGGGCGTTGGATCAGGAAGGCGGCTTACGGTTTTCCTTGCCGTACGTACCGCGCTCACCACCGCGTGACTTCACTGATTTTGGACGCCCCAGTTCCTTGGTGGAAGACCTTATTAAGGTGACTTCATTTCGTACTATGTGTCCGAAGCACTTCTCAGATACTCGCAGTTATGTATCAGGACGCGCGCTATCACCATGCCCGCGACGGGGTCAGCCCTTCGGTACCTGTGGAGAGATTTTCCGAGCTCGAACCCTACCGCTCGTCTTGTCATCCTACTGACTGTCTTTATCGGCGGCCCCACATCGACGGTGGATGTCTTGCACTCAGACCTACGACGCCTCAACCTGACACCCGTCTCTACCGAAGACATCGCCCACGTTCTCCTCAGCCCATTTGTGGAACACTTTTCTTCCACCCTACTTTATGCTAGGACTCACTGTGGGATCAACGATGAGATGGCGTTGTCTTCATTTCTCGCGGACGTGGCCGTTAGATGTCTGGAGGTTGCTTCCAAGGTCCTCTTTTTACACTCATATCAGGCATGCCGACTTACGCAATTCTTAATAGGGCAATATGCTTCGCTACATGTGTGAGGATTACCCGTCGCTCAAGGAGGATATACAACTGGCGGCTACTACTGAGTATCGATTGGCCGTCGATGACCTACCTTCGCCCGAACGGGAGAAGGAGTGCACCGCCTTCGAAAGCAAACTTTGCCGAGACCCCTACACATTCAAGCTCGAGACAGCATTCATTAGATCGAATATTCCGGAAGACGGATGGGAGAGGGAGGGTTCCCCACTACAGGGCGACGACCTGGCGACAAGACAGTGTGAAGGCTTGGTTCCGTCGTCGCCCGAATCGTTTCTGGTGCGTTGATCCCGCACACCCATAGGGATGTCGTCCCTGACCAGATTTAGGGGGAGATTGGGCAGGAGACCCTCACGCAAGTCATCGCTCATGATGAGCTGGATCCGCGCCGCAAGAGGGCCGCATCGTGGTTGAGCAATCGGATCGATTGGTCCATGACCCTGCCTTACCCAGCCGGCATGTTCTACCGCTTGTATTACCGTCTGCCCTCTTATGCTTTTCTCTTTTGACAGATGTACTGCCCGTTGGAAGGTGGATTCGGAACCAATTTGGCAGGAGGCACCCCGTTACTGCGACTTTTATGAACCACGCAGTTGTCAATGATAACCATGGGGTACGGGAGAGGTCTTTGTGCCCCGGAGTCAACTAAACGTGTACCTTTTCAGATTTTGCAACACTACCTGTCTGGCCCTCTTCTAGTACCTATCACGCTTCACCATTTCAAGATGCTGGCTCGTTTGGGGCGTGCTCCGGTATGGGTGTCTCTCCTGGTCGTATGCTTCTCTCAATTCAACATCCCATCCGCCTATCAGAATTACCAGCTATTTCGCGCCATCCGAGATGGCGCCGAATTTTTCCTGTCTGACAACGACTATTTGAAATATCCGGATGTTGATGTGAAGAGAGAAACGCCGAGTGCAGAGGTCGTGCCCTCCGAAGTTATCCGTAACTCTGCGCTGTCAATGCCGATGTCAATCGCACCGATACCCAGCTCTTCGGTCACATCGAGCGCAGCACGGACCCGCAAGCGGCTCCACCGGTCTGCCGCAGCCACCGTAAAATCATATGCGCTGCCGGAATCCGACGAGGAGAGCCTGGCCTTGTCCGAGTCGTCGCGGCACAGAGGCCGGACCCACACGACCGATTCAGATTTGCAATTGTGGATCAAACACCTTTCTGCGCTTCAGAAAGACGAGACGAAGAAGGTGTGCAATCACTTCTTTCGGTGACAATGAGGGCAAAAAGCCACTCACGTTTTTTTTGCAGTTCAACGAGAAAAAACGGCATCTCGAGCAGTCCAATATATCAGGCACGAGGCTTCGTGCTGTCAGGGTGCGTGTCCGAGGATTGGGTGGACACCTTCTCTGGACTGAACCTCGATTCCCAGAATGATTTCCTCAGGACAGTCACCGCTGGCCTCCGTGATCTGCGGCAACTCGATTCGGCAAAGAAACAACAAGCACATATTCCCGCTGTTCCAGATGAGCACAGCGAAAGCGACGACGACGAATACCAGTGTCGGAAGAGACCATCGAAGCGTCGCAAGACGTCCGCCAACTGAAGCCTAGTTAGTGTGTACCTCACGTACATCATTTCCTTTAGACTCCATACTCTTGCATCCTTGCATTTGTACGAATACACTGCCATCAGTCACTTCTTTGTCTTAATCATCATCATTCATATGCATATTCTGAGCGTGCGACGCGTTCCTGCGATCGTACATGCCTGCCAATCTATCACTACGCGTGGCCCGAGGCCCCAGTAGCGTCACACCGTATACCTCCAATGCACATCACGATCGCCCAAAAGTACCTTCGTCTCGTAATCAACCTCTTCGTCCTTTCCGGCCGCAATCATCTCTTCACGGCGGCGATTCTCGCGTGCCATGCGGAACCAAAGTCCACTAGCAATGACAATCGAGAACGTGAGATAGCCTATGGCTATGATGTGTGGCTTGCGGAAGCGATGCGCCGAGTAGGCGGGGGCGGTAGAGAAGCACTCCGGTGACCGCGCCGAGGTCACCGACGGTAATCTGTAGAGCTACACCCACGGCACGCTTGGTTTGGCCAGAGATATTCTCGGCTGGCCAGCTTACGGGGCCCAGGCTGGCCATGAGTGTATGATGGAGGGAGCAGAGGGCGCTAAAGACGAACCTCAGTAGAAGAGCGTTGCCAGTGTAGACCCCCAGTGCGGCGAAGTGCACGCCAACATACTGCGCTCCAGCTGGATTTTTTGTGTGAGGAAAGGCGTGTTTCGTGTCTATCATGATGAAAACAACGTACCGGTTTTGGTCGTAAGAAGGATGATGTAACCTGCAAGGAGTGAAGTAGGACCGACAATCTTGGACGAGGGAATCGTACCGATGATAGCCACAACCGCCGAACCTATGATGAGGGAAGCACGACGGCCAGTCCGCGCTGCTAACCAAGCACCGAATACGATTCCCACTGTGGCCAACACATTTTGGTGGAACGGTCATCCTGATGCACCGATCAGAAAGACGCGGTTATCAGAGGGAAGAGAGATTACAGCTGCGCCTTCCAAGTTGCAAATCCTAAATCGGCGATGATTGTTGGCTAAGTGGGAGTCAGTTTTGTAAATGAAACGGTTGTGAGAGATAGACACACCAAGAAAAGACTCAATGTGTACAACACAAACGCAAAACCGTGGAACAAGAGGGCATACCCCCAAATCAAGGGGTCGAGGAAAGCCTGGCGCACGTATTCCCAAGAAAACTTCTCCTTCTTTGCCGCATCGTTGTCGGAATCTAGACGAGCCAGGAGGCGAGTCCGCTCTGCATCGGATAGCTACAATAGCGTCAATGCGACCGTCTTCATGAGAAAGAAGCCAAGAATACCCATTTGACTTTCTGTGGCCACGTGGGGACAAAGAAAAAGGCCACAATAGAAACGGCGATGGTTAAGAGGCCTTCAAGGATGAAAATCCTAAACAAGGTATTCTGATCAAGTGACCAATGGTAGTATGCACGAAGAGGACTTGCCATTGCCACCCACGTTACCTCCTACACCTTCCATCTTCCCAATGGAATATGCAAGGACTACCTGGATGCCTTCAGGCGACATGACATGGGAAGACAACATGACGTACCACCAAACGCCCCGGCGAGAGCCGCTCCGGCGAAGAAAATGGCGACGCGCCAGTGACGTTCCCGACTGCACTAAAAGGTCTATAAAAAGCCAAAGAGAGAGATATGCGAACGCGTTCACCGTAGGTAATAGACGGAGAATATGAACACTACGCCGGGAACAAACCAGCTTCAGTGGCTCCAAGTACTGGAGATTCATGTTAAACGCATCTCTGCGACACATTTTGTTTTGAGATGCTTACCAACTCGAATGCCGAATAGGCCCGCCTGATTTGTTACGAGACCTTGCGCAACAGACGCAACTCCCCAAGCGAAGGTAAGGAGGGGCAACCAAAATTGTGGGATCGAATCGTTTCAAGCTTGCATTAACGTTAATTATGATATGATCGAGCTGCTGTGTAACAACAGACTCACACGATCTGTTCAGCAGGTCAATATCATTCCGCAAATAAAAAACAAATAAAAAAGGGCTCTACTTCACGTTGGCGGGGACTTCGAAAGTGACGTATGCGATAAAATAGAGGGCGAGGGCGGTATTGTAGGCTGGGGGAGAGACATGCAAGTCCTTGGGACATGATTAAAATCAGGTCCTCGACGAGAGGATGGATTCGACGATCAGTTACCCGTGGTCAGTCCATCGATTCTGTAGTGGCGGTCAATCTTGTGACCTTGCAGATAGTTGCTGCTGGGAACTTACTTGGCGTTCCCTATATTCGAGCTAGAACGCCATAGGTAAGGACACTCGCGCACACCAAGTGAAGGGAAGCACGCACCGATCCAAGAAGCTCAACAAGTAGAGCAAAGTGAGGATGGGTAGAAGACTGGGCAAACGTTAGTACGACTATCGCCCACAACTGATTGTATGCGCAGACCCACCGTAGGTCCACCTTTCTCAGAAGCTTCCTGTCTTGTAGAGTGTCGGCCTCGTCGTCATAACCGGACCTAATAGAGTTATCCGAACGCTTCTCTGGATCTGTATTGGGGGCACGTTTTAGAGACATCGGGGCGCTCATATAAATGGAACAGAAGCACCTACGAGTTAAGTAGTGGTAGTAGTCGCCATGACGGATCTAAATGGCGCAATGTGTGGGCATCTTATCACCGTGGGTGTGAGAGCACATTGGGAAGTGTCCGCGGTCTTATCTTCGAGATTGCCGGCTGCGACGA
>JAKEYF010000517.1:0-33827 GCA_021527775.1 Lactarius sanguifluus
GACATAGCATGGTTCACCTTTGCCCATCATGCCAATCACCTCCTGATAGTCTTTGCAGTAGTAGATAAATCTCATGACCTTCTTGTTCCCTTCTGTCCTGATCATTAGTGGGAAGAACAAGGGAGAAGAGGGGTTGTTGGTGGTGAAGGGAAGCCCTGGTTCATCGCTGCCCTTGATGTCCTTGTCATCTAGGAGCATGAGTTTTGGGTTGGGGAGGATGAGTTTCGGAGTCTCCCTAGGGGTGACAATGTGATCGATTCCTGGGGGGAAAGGAGGTAGGGTCTCTTGAGGTACTACACTCAAGAGGGCAGGCAGAGGTGTAGCTGGTGGAGGTGACATAATTCCTTCTACATCATAGCCTAGCTCAGAAGATGGGGTAGCTGCTCCTGCAGCCAGGGCCAATGCTAGTACAGGCAGGGGGGTGGTTGATGGTGCATGAGAGTATGGTGTATGGAGTGCTGAGAGTTCGGGTATGCCACATTGTCCTGAGAGGGGACAGTCAAGTTTTCGAGGATGTACGACAAGGGAGGTTGGGTAGGAATGGTAGAGACAACTGGGGTGAAAGACATGATGATATGGAATGGGGGTGGTGAGAGTGGATGCAGATGTAATGGTTACGCTGCCATTGTGTGCAACTTGCACCATGGGTTGGCCTGATGAACACACCACTAGCCTTGACTCTTTGGTAACAACTAGAAATGCCTCAATCATGTGACGATAACTCGGCAGACAGCATGACTCATATAGTGGAATGCCTCAATGAAGGGAAAAATATGACAAGAGAGGAAAAGTGGAGTGGATGGCTCTCTGAGGTTCGCACTGCTGAGTAGAGGGGGAATCTAAAGCAAGGCTCTATTAGGGTACAACATGGGTTGCACCGCAGGTGTCATTGCCCATTACTGTACCTGCCACCTGTGACACCGCACCCATAGCCATGGGTTAAACCCACAGTGTATGACTCAACACCACGGTGTATGTTACGGTTTTGCCTGGAGGCGCGCGAGCATTGCCTAGGGAGCAGGCGCTGGTACGTGATCCTGGCACGTGACCCACTGATATCAAGAATCTGGAAGGGCCTAGAGGCGAGATGCCTAGGCCGTGTCTAGTAAGAGGGTCTGGATCAACCCAAAGGTCTAGAGTTACACCGCATGTTCCTTATCTGCCGCGTGTTCTCTTATCTCTGACTTGTGTCATGAGGGCGATATGCCATTTGCTATCGCTTATCAGTTGTATTAGGGTTTCAGTCGTTGAAGTGGAGCTTGAAAGCCCCTTCCCCTAGTATAAGTAGTAGACGGTTAAGCCTGTATTCGTTAGCTTAACTTTCTGGACTGTCACGCCAGAAGTAGGAGTATAGAGCCTTTCCCCCCTCTACTCAGCTGTGTGCAGCCTCGGAGCCTGTCCAGCCACAGTTCCCCTTTCTCTCTTGTTGCCCTCTTGAGGAGGTGCGTTCCACTACAAGTCATGCATGACCACCAACTTCTTGTTATCATCGTCATTAACGACGATCGCCGGTCGTTACCAAGGGAGTTCGCTAGCCTCTGTGTTCATTAGGTCGAGAAGCCACACGACGTGCGAAGAACGCCCGCGTGAGCGTTACAGTGTAGGAACACCATGGTATACCGCACCTCCATTGCCCAATACTGTGGGTTATAACCACGGTCACGGTAAAACTAAAACTAAAACTAATACAATCTATTGTAAAACTACTAGCTACAATGTCTGCAAAGCAAACCCGCATTAGCGGTATGCCCTTGGGTATGCCCCAGATTCATGTAGTGCTAAGAAAGCAGGTCGCAACGGAGATACTAAGAAGAAAAAATGACATACCATATGTGAGACGTGGGATCAAATGCGACCGACGAGGGACTGAAGACGCAGAGGTCGGTGATGAGGTTGAGTAGGAGGGTGCGAAGAGACAGTGAGGAGACGCGTGGGAAACGAACGTGAACTGGTAATGACAAGGTGAATTAGTGAAACGAATTATTTGAACATACCTTGAACGAAGCTTCCCAACAGAGGAGGCGGGCATTGAGGGATGACATGATGACAGGTTAGTGGACCAACTTGAAGCATGCGGCCAGCAGACAGTCTTAGCGGCTTTGCTTAGCGGTTATCTCCCAGATATCTGGTCCATGTTGCCGCATATGGTGGACATCAGGGGAATCTAACACAATGAGTACTGATCGACTCATCACGAAGATCCGAGCCTTGCTGCGTGTATAGAGCTCTTCCTCTCGGCCTGCCACAAGACAAAAGCAAGCCGACTGTTACGTTCCTTCCGGACGTCTGCTGCCTAACGCGTGGCTGTTGCCGGTTCGCTGCATCCGAGTGGCGTGTCGTGCACAAGGACCAAGATAACGTTGATAATGATAAGAGGAAGAAGTCGGCGATGACTAAGCACGACTTATAGCGGGACGCGTAGTGGCGAGAACTCCAGCACACTAGCAAAGAAGACAAAGGAGGGGATGGTCAATGAGGCAATCTAGCTTTATACAATCTCCACACTGGGAAGGATTGACACAAGATATCAAAGCTAAGGACTATAACGCGTCCAAAGCCCTCTACTTATACTACAAGGGGGAGCTTTCAAGCTCAGCCCGAATCCGAAACCCTAATATACCTATCCAATGGCACAAGGCCCTCGATTCGCATCAGTCATCCACACCGAAATCCACCAATGGCATAAGGCCCTCTCGGCATGAGGCAGAGATAACATACCCTGAGTCTCCAATCTAGACCGCGTCCGGGCTCAAGCTCATCCGGACTCACATTCTAGCCTTAGCCTAGGCACAAGCTCATCTAGGCTCTTCCGGACCGTTCTAGGCAGGTCACGTGCCGGGGTCATGTGACGGCCACTAACTCGGACCTCTAATCCCACGCCTCCTGATAGTCACGTGATGGCGGGTAAGGGTCACGTGTGCTCACCGCGCGTCCAACTCGCACGTGATCTTCTGCGCGTGGTGCTTTCTCCCAGCTCTCTAGCAGGCGTTCGAGCACTGCTGTGGCTCCGCGGACTTCTTGGTCCCATCGTGGGTCGTCTCGCATGTACTTTGGGTCTTCGTATAGGCTCCGTCCCGGCTGCGCCGTGACACCGACGGTGTAAGGATAGCTTAGGCGCTGGCCCCCAACTGCTAGTTTTTGCATGAGTTTTTGCACATTTCAGACTCGGATCCCAGCGTGGCCTAGCTGCCTATCTCGATCAGCCTCGAATCCTCGACTTCGCCACACCACCTGGCTATCGATCAACGCTTTCAAGTTCTCCATCATTTACACCCTCATCGCCCATATTGCCAATTCTAATGTCACTTGAGCTGTCAAGTTTACTCCGTCCTTCTTCGGCCATGCCGCCCCTTTGTCCTGGCAGGGTGCGGTTTATTTTCTTGTTCCATTTTACTGATCTTGTACAATAGTGTGTGTGCAGTGAGTCCCCACCTTGGCCTCAGCTTCTTGTGTCTTTCATGTCACCGTGTCCCTCGCTACTCGTTCCACCACCTCGTACCTGACTGTCTCCTTTCCGTTTCATCTCGTCTTCACCCGCGTTTCACTGTCTCCGCTCCTATGCCACTATTGCTGTCTCTCTTAGCATCTGTAAATGCAGGACCTGTCAAAAGCTGTCAAAAGCAGTCGGAGACTGGTCTCTGACCACTTTTGACAGCTTTTGACAGGTCCCATTTTTACAGATGTACCTTACTACACACACTTAGGCTTGGTTTAGCTGCCAGATGTCTATGTATCTACACACACTCGGCGCTCGGTCTTCCCCCTTTTCACTGTGTGATCATCTCGGGAATCTGGCACAATCAAGGGCATTTGAAGGTCAATCTCGCAGCGGCCGTCGCCTCCATCCCTTAGGCCTTAGCCTCCACACATCCACCGCTGCACTATGACTGCAATCATGACGGGTCACAAGCACGTGGTTGACGACGAACCGTGCCTTGGCCTAGTTAGTGCATTAAGATTTTTTTTTGTTTCATATCGTTTCTCACTGATGTCATAGCCCACGTCGCCGCCGCCGCCTCGCCAGCCGTGGCCCCCGTTCCATCCTTCGCCACACGTCCACAACCACGACCCCACCACGTGAAGCCCCACCCCAACGCCATTACCAACATGGCGTGCAAGTCCCTACTGCCGACGATGACCGGCGACATCGACACCGCGGTGACGATGGCTGCAACGACACCGACAATGACAACACGAGGCCCGTGACCAAGATGGTCACAAACTGGGTTTCTGCCCAGTGCATCAAGATAAGTTTTTGTTTGCTTGTTTTAGTTCACATTGTTTCTGTTACGTCTACCACGGACGTGTGCCTGACTTAGGCTTCTTGGGGTGTGGCGAATCTGACGAGTGGGTAGAATAGACGATTGACTCTGCTCTGCGGATAGAACTGGGGGTGAGGGAATAACTCTCCTGCTAACCCACGATACGCATGGAGATCGTCTCCTTGTTGTAGTCCGATAGGGAGGGTGTTGGATACCTTGAGTTCGCCCCACGTGTCGTGATCGATGATGAATAGAGTGCAATAGGGGGACGCCACACGTTTGTTGAGGTATAGGAAGACTTGGTGACAGATAGCGTCAAGAGGATAATCCACTGTCCACAGAGGGAACGTTGGGATAAGTCACAGGGAACCCCTTGGTCTTGGGGGTATGCTGGACAACTCACTTAAAGGGGGAGATCCCTATAGAGTGAAGAACTGATAGTGGTATTGGAAGAAGACCAAGATGCCGTTCTTGGTCTTCACAGCTCTCTACTTATACAGTTACGCGCGGGCTTTCAAGCGCCGCTCCAATCTGTACTAGCCAATAGCGTAAGTACCGTGAACCCTAGTACAGCTATCCTAGTATGAGTCACTACGAGTCATGATCCGATCCGTTATCGTACACAATCACATGTGCCGGAGCTTACCCGGCTGACTGATCCTATGAGTCCATGACGATATACTGCTGATGCGGTGTCATACCCTTGACGTCAGTGTCCACTTCCAGTCCGAACGTAACATCACCCCCTTTTCAGGATCGGGCCCCAGACCGACCACGCTCCAAGACTTCCCTTATCGTTGCGATCCGCTGCCCTTCCTCCACTCCGGGACGGTACGAGTCCCTCTCGTCCTCGATGCGCTTGATGGCATTCGCGCGCTCTAGGCGTAATACGCACTGACATCGGGTGATCCCGATCCTCTCGAGCTCCTCCACCTTCTTGCGCAACTCCTCCTCCTTGGCGGCGTACCCTGCCTGAAGACATCGGTAGCGGTGTATCTCCGCTGTGACTGAGAGGTCCTTCATGCCCAGAAGGGCGGCGTTGACGGATTCGCGGTAGCTGCTGTCCTGATCTAGAAAGATCAGGTCATCGTCCGTGTATGGTGCGGGAGCTGGGTGGTCGTAGTCAGGCGCGGCATGCACGGACTTTCCGTACTGCTGGTCGCTGCCCTGTCGGTAGGCAAGGACGAAGGGGTCTGCCGTGAACACGAGCTGCGTATAGCGAGCTGGGTGCAGCCTCCCCTGAGCGTCGTGTATCTGGAATGGGATATAATGGACTCCCCTGTTGTGTTGGTATCCGTGGGGTGGCGGAGTCTCCACCCGAGATCGGGAAACTGGACTGTGTTCCTCCGCCTGATATCGGCGGAGCACGGGTCGAGCATTTTTCGGAGCACGCATTGGTTTCCTGTCAGTGGTGCATACCGGCGGGGTTTCGTCGTGAGTAACGGTGAGGTGATTCCCATACGTGAGGTGACGGTTGAGAGGGCAATGCTCCTCCGACAAGTACCTGTCGTACTCTCGATCCTCTTGTACCGCAACTTGGTCTTGACGGGACGGAGGTCGCGTCGGGATGTGACCTTGCGCCGAAGGGGGCCGTGAATGTACGGCCGTAGGGCTTGGCGAAGGAAGTAGGGCTGGTACGGGGGAAGGGTGACGACTTCCTGCTGATTGAAGGGACTGGGGAACTGACATGGGTGATAGTGTTGGGGCGTTCTGTACGATGAGGGTCGGCTGGACTGAGATGGGGAGTAGGTCATCGAGGACATAGTGGACTTGGACTGGGGATTGGGACATGAGTGTGGGGAATAGAGAGGGAAGGAGATGGGGACGTCTCTTGGGTTTTCCCTGTGCTTATATGCACTTCTCTAGCGGGGTTCAAATGTTTGAACTCCCTTATCGCTTCATCAGCGAAGACGTCATCCTTCGAGACCCATTGATTATCGGAGTCCGGGTATCTGTGCCACTTTACCAAATATTGCAGTTTCTTGGTTCTGCCGAACCGCCGAGAGTCTAGAATCTTCTCGACTTCATATTCCTCTTCTCCTCCTACCAATTCCGGTGGTGGGCGCTGATAGTTGGGGCCGTGTGTGGGAGTTTCTTTGTACGGCGTCAGGAGGTCTGTATGGAACACGGGGTGGATGCTCCACTGCGTGGGAAGTTCTAGGCGATAATTGACTGCGGACATCACCTGAGTGATCCTAAACGGGCCATGTCTTCTGGGCGCAAGCTTGGTGGTTGGTTGGTTGGTGCGTAGGTGGCGTCCTTCTAGCCATACTAAGTCCCCAATTTGGTACTTGGGCGTATCTTTGTGTTTGATCCACCCCTGCTGCGCTTTGATCATCAGTTCCTGGGCGCGGGTTCTAGCCTCTCTGAACTGTTTCAGGCGTAGTGCTACTTGAGGGATTGGTGAAGGGCGGTCCGTCCAATCGGCTCTTGGGTTGTATCCCATAAGGAGGTTGAAGGGGGATTCCTTTGTCGCTTCGTTGGGCCAGTTATTGTGCGTGAATTCCGCCATTGGGAGGTATCTGGTCCAGTTGTCCTGTCGTTCGTTGACCCAGAACCTGAGGTATTGTTCCAGCCACTGGTTTGTGCGTTCTGATTGGCCATCCGTGCGAGGGTGGTAGGCTGTGGAAATATTCTGTTCGATTCCCAGTATCTTGCATAGTTCCCTTACGAACTTGGAGGCGAATCGGGGATCTCGGTCACTGATGATGCGCGACGGTAGTCCGAATCTGGTGAACACGTGTTTTACGTACAGGGCTGCGGTTTCTTCTGCCGTGATTTCTTCCTGGCATGGGATGAATATGGCTGCTTTGGAGCAGTCGTGATCTGTGACAGTCAGTATCGAGTCACTCCCTTCTGATTGTGGTAATTTGGTGATGAAGTCGAGCGCTATGGTCTGAAATGGGGTTGCTTCCGGTTTAGGGAATATTGGTTGAAGGGGGGCTCGCGTGGGTCGGTTGTTGACCTTGATCCTTTGACAGTCGGCGCATCCTTTGACGTAATCCTGGGTTTCTTGCCGTAGGCCTGGCCACCAGTAGTATCGTTCTACCATTTTGATTGTTCGGTTGATCCCTGGGTGTCCATGTACTGGTGGGTCATGGTGTACTTGGATAATGCGCCGTCGTTCGTGTAGGTCTCCTGTTACTACGCGTCTTCCGTCTTTGTACCACGTCCCTTCGATTCTTTTGAGTTTGTGCGGGTCTACCCATTTCTTGATCGTCTGTTCCTCTTGGGTGTATACTGGGTATGTCGTTCCCATTTCTAAGGTGTCGATCATCGATTTTGTGCGAGTGGGGTTTTCTGTGGTGTCGATGACGTTTGCTCATACGAAGATATGGTCTGGTAACACCGTGACGTGTTCGTTGTCGTTTTCTCCTTGGTCGTAGTCCAGTCGTCATGATAGAGCATCTGCTCGTCCATTCGCTGTGCCTTGATGTGGTGAATCTCGACGTCGTATTCTGACAGTTCCAGTACTTCCCTTGCTACTCGTCTACTAATCTTTTGCGGGGATCTCCAGTACAGCAGGTTCATATGGTCGGAGAAAACCTTGATCTTGTGTGGTGACCCTGTGAGGTATTGTCGCCAGTTGCGCAGGGCTTTCACAATTGCGAGGAGTTCCAGATCGTAAATGTCGTAGTTTCGTTCGGCCGCGTTCAGAGTGTTCGAGTAGAATGCGATGGGGTGTCGTTTGTTGTTTGCGTCTCGTTGGAGGAGTACTGCTCCTACTGCGTAGCCTGAGGCGTCTACTTCCATCTCGAATTGTTTGTCCAGTTCGGGGTGTTTGAGTACCGGTTCACTTGTTACTAGGCTTTTAAGTTTGTCGAACGCTTGCTGTTGTTCTGTTCCCCATTGCCATTCCGTGTCTTTTCGGGTCAGTTTGTTGAGTGGTCGTGCGTGCGTGGCAAAATTTCTGATGAAGGTGCGGTAAAAGTTACAGAATCCGAGGAATGATCGTACTTGTTTGACGGTTTTTGGAATTGGCCAGTCTTTAATGCCTGAAATTTTGACGGGGTCCATGCGGATCACCCCCTTTTCAATGATTACCCCCAGGTAATCGAGGGAAGAGGAGTGAAAGGTGCATTTTTCTGGTTTCAGGTATAAGTCGTGTTGCTCTAGTAGGTCCAGTATGTCGTGTACGGCTTCCGTGTGAGCTTGTTCGGTTGATGCCGTTGCTACTCCTATGTCGTCCATGTATATGCGAATTATAGTTCCTTTTGTTTCGTGGTATTCGATGAGGGGTTTGAATATGTGGTTCATCATCGTTTGGAACGTAGATGGGGAGTTGGTCATTCCAAAGTACATCACTAGTGGTTCGAAGAATCCGTGTTTGGTTTTGAATGCTGCTTTTCCCTGGTCTCCGTCTTTGATCAGTATATTGTTATACCCCCATCGTACATCGAACTTGGAGAATATCCATCCGCCGCTTAGATCCGCGATTAGTTCCGGGATTAGCGGGAGTGGGTATTGGTTGCGTATAGTCCATTTGTTTAAGGTTCAATAGTCCTGTACCGGGCGTAGTTTTCCGTCCTTCTTTTTAATGAAAAAGAAGGGTGATGCGTACGGGGATTTAGAGGGTCGTATGTACCCTTTTGCCAGTTGTTCATCCAGGAACTCCTTTAGTGCCTTGTCCTCTGCTTGGTTTACCGGGTATATCTTGCAATCGATAGTGTCAGGTGCGTCGGGTTTGAGTTCTATGGCGTGATCCCATGGTCTGGAAGGGGGAAATCTGTGGGATTCTTCCTCGCTGAATACCTTCGCGTGTCTTTGGTATTCTGCTGGTATTTCCTTTTTCTCTGTGTACTGTTGTGCCAATATTGCCATTTCTGTTGCCGTAGTCCGTAAGTGTACCGGTAGTGATTCTTCCTCTAGTTCTTGGTATTTTTGTTGAGCGGCGTTGTCGGTGTATTGGGTGATGAGTTGCCGTATTTCTGTTAGGTTCAGGTGTCGGGGGTTTGTTGTTCGTAGTATGATGGGGTATTGTTTGGTGTCCAGGGTAGCCGTTGCCCATTGGATTCTTGGTTGGAACATGGCTAGCCAGGGATATCCGAGTATGAGGTCTTCTCCTCCTACGTTGGTTATCAGGAACCTGATATCTTTTTGCTTTCCGTCAGTTTGGATATTCAGGTCTATGTAGTGAGTGATTTTTCCTCCTTTGTTGTGTGTCCCGTCTATGTTCCAGATGTTTCGGGGGCATTCTAGTTCTTTGGTTCCTAGACGCATTCTTTTGACGAAGTCCGGGTGTATGAAGTTGTCTGTTGCCCCGGAGTCGACTAGTGCTTTCTTTTTGGCCATGAAGTAACTCGTGCGGATCGAAACTGGGACATGCATAGATCAATAGCGCGTTATGAACGATGAGTTACAATTGACTGCCCTCACCCAGGCCGTTGGGTTCAGGTGTCCTGAAAATCCGGGTTTCCTGCCATATTTCTGGCGAACATTTCTCTGCCTTCCTCCTCTAGGTTCGCAATCCTGCCCATTATGTCCTCTACCCGCTGCTGGGAGGTGGTGCCACTGTTTACTTGTGTGGGTTCATCGAGGTTGATGAGCGGTTCCCCTGCTACGCTCTGTGGAGCGGAGGGTACTTCTTCGATGTAGGCGGTCCTTCCTTGAAGTGTCCCGCGGTTGCGCGGTTGACGTGGCTGTGTACATTCTCGTGAGAAGTGACCCTTCTGGTTGCAATTGTAGCAGGTGACGTCCCTGCTATTAAATATTCCTCGTCCCCCACGCCCCCTGCTCAGGAACCCTCCTCGAGGTGCAAACGGTGGTCGTCCTTGAGTGTAGTCCCTCCATTCCTGGGGGTTGTTGGGGTTTGCTTCTTCTGATCCTGCGACTCTAGCGCAGATTCTGCCTGGGGTAGTATCCATTGCGTCCGGGTGGTTGCGATATTGCTGCCACCCTTGTTGTCTAGTTGGGGGTTGGAAGTGTGCGGGTTGTCCTTGTCTAGGTCGTGCGTTGCTTTGTGGTTGTCTTCCAAAGCCGTCCGTTCTGGCTTTCATGTGGATGTAGCGCTTCTGTTGCTCGATGGCTGCGGTCTTCCACTGTTGGTAGGTGTGAGGGCTGTGGAATTGGTACGCGTTTCGGTAGAGATCCATTGGTAGTCCTCTGGTGAATTTGTCCAGGACTAGGGGTTCGTCTAAACGGTAGTCAGCCTGTCGGACTAGTTTTTCAAACTTGGTGACGTAGCCGTCTATGTCGGTTCCCGTCATTCTGAACCCTTTGTCCAGTTCCAATCTGGCTCGTTCCTGTTCCATGTTGTCGCGAAACTGTCGCTTGAAGGCAAGTTCTACCCCTGCCCATAGCCATGTGTCATATCGGTCGATGTGTCCGTCGAGCCATTTCTGAGTCTCCGTGGTCCATTCGTCTGTTGATAAGTGACCTGTGCGCACTTAGCGGCTCAATGGACACGCAGATAACGGACTGCTGTAGATTAGATATACAGGACATGTAGATTAGATTATTATGATCTTTACAATCTCGGACTTCTTGTATTCTCCTATCTATGACATCACATGTACATGACATCATGGACTTCTCTAGACCGTCCTTGTACTATTGTCTTTGTACTTCCCTTTGTTTCCTTATCTTTATTGTGATGTCACTATGATATCATAGTCTGGACTCTTATCGTTCTTACGCCTTGTTCTCCCAGAACAGTACACTCCTTTGTCTCTATATAGAACAATGCGTCTTGTATTTACTGTGACCAGTGTTACTAGTGTCACCCTCTGTAGCAGTATAAGTAGAGTACCATGTACGCTCTGGCACCACACCAGTTCTCATCTGTTGTGTGCCAGGTATGTCTTATCCTCTTGTATAAAACACCAGTTCTCATCTGTTGTGTGCCAGACACTCTCATCTGCTTCACTGCAAGTTTACTCTGTTGCTGTTTCCAGTCACCCTCTATATCTCACCACAGTCCCCTCTTGTCACTGTGAGTATAGTCCTCTATGTGCACTGTTCATCAGGTTATGGGCCCTGGTGCCCAAGCCACTCCACTTGGCTGGTCACTGTGTTCCTAGGATCACACACCAGGCTGAGGTCTGTCTGGGGACTCACCCTCCTTGCCCAAGCCACTGTGCCCTGAGGCGTCAGGTGCCAGTTGGTGAGGCCCCTCCACTACTATACACTGCCCAGTAGTCCTACTTTCACCCCTACTGTATTCCTAGCCCCTGCGCTATGCGCAAGGAGATTGGATCTGGTAGCCCCTTAATCCATATCCAGGTGTGCATGGCCCACTGGGCTGTGTATTGTGGAGCTTAGCGCCAGCTGTCTCTGGTGCTCCACACTGGGCGCAGGATCTCCTCACCATGGGAGTGTAAAACCTGGTTCAGACTCTGGGGGGTGTTCACCTTATGGTGTTCTGCAACCAGATACCTGCCTTGTAGCGGCAATGGGAAAGGATGCAGTAAAGCCTTCGGGCGATGAGGCAACCAACAGGCCGAGAAGGCTGAGGTAGACAGCCTTGGGCTCTGAAAGACCATTCCACTATCCCCTCTGGTGCACTCTAGTGAGCCGTGTCTTAGACACATCCTGGCTGGCAGCTGGCTCCTAGTACGCGAAGAGGCTTCCACCCTGGGCGTAGCCCTTGTAACACTGGCATGTTAGTGGAGGCAGGACGCGTTAGCGTTCTGGCCTTACAGAATCACAGACAGGAGTAGCTACCCCCCTTCACATCTTGCAACTATTATGAAGCACTATCGCTGACTGCTCCTCGGCGATAGATAAATCATCCCCATGTCTTCTGCACACTCTTCTCGCGCTGCCTCACCCACCGGTGCTGCCACCACTGGTGCGGCTGCAGGCGCCACGGCGGGAGGCTCTGGCCTTCCCCCTATCACCTCTGGGTCCACACCCTCCATGCGCCTCTCAAATGCGTATGGCACAACCTTCGGCATGCCTGCTGGCATTCGCCTCGATCAGTTTGACGGCTCGAATTGGAACGAGTGGTCTGGGACACTTGAAGCCATCCTCACTCTTCATGAGGCTGAGGATGTGTTCACCTATCGTGCCCCTCCCTCTGGAGTCACTCTTGATGAGTGGGAATCTATCCAGCGTCGGTCTAAGGCGTACCTCCGCCTCTACCTTAAGCCTGACGTCTACTCCCTCGTCTCTGACCCATATGCCTACCCCACCTTCGCTGCGAAGTGGGACAAACTGAAGGATGTGTATGCTGGTGCCTCGGGCAGCACCACCATTTTCAATTTGTGGATCCAGTTAACTCAAGCCCGCCTCGACGACTCCGCGCCCATGGCCTCTCAGTTGGCCAAGCTCAATGAGCTGCGGGTCGGCCTTTCCAACGCACAGATGGGTGTCACTGATACCCAGTTCTGTCTAATACTCCTCCACGCTCTGCCAGCCTCCTATGAGGTGTTGGCATCAACCATCCTTGCCAGTGGCGCCCCCACCAAACTCAAGCACGCTGAAATAATTGCGCGCATAGTTTCGGAGGAGGCGCGCCGCTCTGGCCCCTCTGGGTCCTCTCTCAACAAGGCCGCCCCCATTAAGTCAAGCAGTGGCCGTAAGAAGAAGGACCATTCCCAGTTGACGTGCCACTACTGTAACAAAAAGGGGCACATCAAACCTGATTGCAGGCAGAGGAAAAAGGATGAGGCTGCGGGGAAGGCGAAAGACACTAGCAACAAGGCTGCCAATAGTCATGTATTAGTACCAACCACCGCCTCCATTAAGGAGGTCGATGACGAGCCCGCCATTAACTGGGCGGACAATTCAGTTGGTGTTGCCTTGTATGCTGCCTCACGTGTGCGTTGGATGATGGACAGTGGTGCCACACACCACATCACACCACATCGGTCTGACTTCAAGGACTACACCCCGTGCAAAGGCGCTGTGCGCCTGGGTGATAAATCCACAATCGACCAAGTTGGTGTAGGCTCCGTCGTCTTCACTACGAGCCAGGGCATTCCAATCACCCTCAGTAATGTGCTACACCTTCCACAGGTGAAAACACGCTTCTTGTCGACGCGTGCCTTAGCACAAAAGGGTGCGAAAGTGGCCTTTGACAGTGGCTCATTTAAAATATCTGTCAGAAAAAGCTGTGTAGCTGTTGGCTACTTGGAGGACAACCTCTACTGGTTGGACGCTTCAAGCATTGGCCTAAATGCTCACATCAAAAGTGCTGTCACCACTCTTGACATCTGGCATCAGCGCATGGGACACCTCTCCCCTGCTGCTCTTAAGTCGTACGGTCCCTCTGCCACTACTGGCATGGACATTGACAGCTCTACCACACATACTGCTGTGTGTCGTGGGTGCGAGTTGGGTAAATCCACTCGTCAACCTTTCTCTGCGTCCTCCACCAAAAGGACAACCCGTATCTTTGAGATTGTACACAGTGACCTAGCCGGTCCAATGCAAACTCAGTCCCTACAAGGCTCCGCGTACACCGCCACCTTCATAGACGACCACTCCAAGCATGCAGTGGTGTACTTCATTAAGTCGAAGGATCAGTTTGTGAAAGCGCTGCAGATGTATTTGGCCTGGGGTGAAACCCAGACGTCCCATAAACTGCGCGCACTCCACTCTGACCGCGGAGGCGAGTACATGGCGAGCCAAGTACAGGACATTCTCAAGCAGAGAGGAATAGAGCATCACCTTACAATGCCAGGTTCACCACAGTCGAACGGGAAAGCCGAGCGGTTCAACCGCACCATTACGGATAAGGCAATGGCCATGCTTCACACAGCTGGCATGTCTAAAGGTTTTTGGGAGCATGCTATGAGCACTGCGGTACACATCTATAACCGCTCTCCCACCCGTACACTCAAGTGGCGCACACCTTATGAGCTCTGGTACTCTGGCAAAGTACCAGATGTCTCTCATTTACGCGTCTTTGGATGCAAGGGGTACATGCATGTACCCGCTGATAAGCGTCGCAAATTGGATGCGAAGGCCATTGAGGTCACGCTTATCGGGTTTGAGCCCGAATCAAAGGGCTATAAGCTCTGGGACCGCCAAACCCGCTCTGTCCGTTTGTCCAGGGATGTGACATTTGACGAGAGCAGCTTCCCGTCCCTACAGGGTGCTGAGACACACTCAACACCTACGCAAGTGGCTTCACAGCCACCACCTGTATCAGTGATTGCCGTACCTAGCACGTCGGCGTTGCCACCACAGCGAGCACCCTCCCCTGCACACTCCAACAGTAGTGAGGAGGAGGATGTTGAAAACCTTCTAGACCCCAAACCAGAGCGCCCCCACACGCCACCACCACCTGCACCACCATCTCTCCCTGTTACACCTAAGCGTGAGCAGCCCACTCCCACTTCGCCACCGCCGCGTCAAGGCGCAACGCGCATTATGCGCCATGTCCCTCCTCCCTCTCCAAACATGCCTGGAGGCTTTGAGGATCGCGCACAGCGTAGTCAGCTGTTGCGTGAAATGGACAATGCGCCTAGACGCTCTGCCCGTGCACCTGTGCCCAACCCCCGCTACTTCACGGCGGACAACACGGCCATGCGTGGCAGACGGCTGGGATATGCGGAGCTGTTAGCTGCAGCTTACATAGGTAGAGATCCTGCATCCTATGCAGAGGCCATGCGGTCTGTGGATGCAGATGAGTGGACAACGGCATGCCAGTATGAAATGGATGCGCTCGCCAAGAATGGCACATGGGAGTTAGTGGATCTCCCGCCTAATCGCAAGGCAGTAAAATCCAAATGGGTCTTTAAGCTCAAGGCGGATGGCCGCTACAGAGCTCGCTTGGTGGCTAAGGGGTTTACGCAAATCCCTGGCATAGATTTTGATGAAACCTTCTCTCCCGTCGCACGATTCGAGTCGCTGAGATTACTTCTGGCGTTGGCCGCGCTGGAGGACTGGCACATCCATCAGATGGATGTCAAGTCTGCGTTCCTCAATGGCGTGCTTGACGAGGAGATTTACATGGAGCAACCACAAGGGTTCATCACCACTGGTTCAGAGACGAAGGTGTGTCGCCTAGTCAAGGCGATATATGGTCTCAAACAAGCCTCCCGTGCATGGAACTTGCAATTCCATGGAGTGCTACTTGCACTCAGCTTTAAGCGGACGTTTGCTGATGCCGGCGTATATGTGTTGCCTCAACGAGAGGGGGATGGACCACTCTTCGTTATCGTTTACGTTGACGACATCACTATACTGGGTGCCTCTTTGGAGAGGATTAAGCGTCTTAAGTCAGATCTTTCTGAGCGCTATGAGATGACAGATCTCGGGGAGATAGAGTCATATCTTGGTATGCGCATTGTGCGCGACCGCTCCCTCAGACGCATCGAAATAGACCAGTCTGGCTATGTCAAGGATGTCCTTGAACGCTTTGGCATGTCTGATGCCACTCCACACTCCACACCCTTGCCTGCTGGTGCTGACGAGCACCTTCATAAATATACGAGTCAGGCTACTGCCTCTGACATTACGCACTACCAGTCACTAATTGGTAGTCTGCTGTACGTTCAGATTGGTACTAGACCGGACATTTCCTTCGCTGTGTCACGTTTGGCGCAGTACGCAGCGAATCCTTCCCCCCAACATCTGCGGCTTGCGCAATATGTTCTGGCTTACTTAGTAGGCACTGTGGGCATGCGTATAGTCTACGATGGCGCCAGTGGAGATGGCCTTCACGGCTACTCTGATTCTTCCCTGGGTGACCAGGTTGATGATAGACACTCCACTTCGGGTTATGTGTTCCTATTAGCCAATGGTGCAATAAGCTGGTCTTCGCGAAAGCAAAAGACAGTGGCCCAAAACACTACAGAGGCGGAATACATGGCCATGACCGATGCGGCCAACCAAGCCGCTTGGTATCAGAGCTTCCTTGCGGAACTCGGGTACGAGGTCGACGACCCCATCCCATTGCATGGTGACAATAAGGGTGCCATTGATTTGGCCTTGAACCCTGTCACTGGGAGGCGATCGAAGCACATTGCCATTAGGCATCATGTCATTAGGGAGTACATCGAAAAGAGGACCATCACTCTTATTAGAACCCCTACTCTGGAAATGGTCGCAGATGGCTTTACCAAGTCACTCGCGCGCACCCTGCTCCAACAACACAATGTTGACATGGGCTTGTGCTAACCCTAGATTGCTGATCACGGGGAGATGTTGATAAGTGACCTGTGCGCACTTAGCGGCTCAATGGACACGCAGATAACGGACTGCTGTAGATTAGATATACAGGACATGTAGATTAGATTATTATGATCTTTACAATCTCGGACTTCTTGTATTCTCCTATCTATGACATCACATGTACATGACATCATGGACTTCTCTAGACCGTCCTTGTACTATTGTCTTTGTACTTCCCTTTGTTTCCTTATCTTTATTGTGATGTCACTATGATATCATAGTCTGGACTCTTATCGTTCTTACGCCTTGTTCTCCCAGAACAGTACACTCCTTTGTCTCTATATAGAACAATGCGTCTTGTATTTACTGTGACCAGTGTTACTAGTGTCACCCTCTGTAGCAGTATAAGTAGAGTACCATGTACGCTCTGGCACCACACCAGTTCTCATCTGTTGTGTGCCAGGTATGTCTTATCCTCTTGTATAAAACACCAGTTCTCATCTGTTGTGTGCCAGACACTCTCATCTGCTTCACTGCAAGTTTACTCTGTTGCTGTTTCCAGTCACCCTCTATATCTCACCACAGTCCCCTCTTGTCACTGTGAGTATAGTCCTCTATGTGCACTGTTCATCATCGTCGACTAGTGGTCCTTGGATATACGAGGAACATCATTGCTTTGACGTAGGGAATTTGTAGGCTTCGGTTTGCGAAGTTGACTCCTACATATCGTTTCCACTGTGTGAGAAACGCTTCTGCCTTGTCACGGTCCCCTGTGAACACCATCGGTTCTTTTCCTATGAATTTGTCGGTGGTCGCGTTGTTAGGGGTTTGAGTGACGTTGGGGGGTTGTTCTCCTCCGTTTCCTCCTCCATCTCCTCCTCCTCTGGGGTTTTCGTCTTCCGGGTTTCCTCCTGGGGGTCCTTGGTTTTCTGGTTCTCTGAATAATGCTGTCCTAGCGTGGGTCTCTTGGGTAATTGTTTGAGACATGTTGGTGGGGATGGACTTAGCGATTTCCTCTAGGTTGGTTTCTTCTGCTTCGTCCTTGAGGATCCGGATTTCTTCGGGGTTGCTTGCGAGTGAGGGGGATGGTGCTGGGGTCTTGGGTGTGGGAGATCGGACTGGTTCTTCTTCTTGTCCGTCGATTATACCCCACTGGTCTCTGGTTACTACGTTGTCAACTGTGATGTCGAGGTTGAGGCTGGAGGATGCAGGTCGTGTTATTTGGTATTTGTCGTGGAGGGCGTCCCACTTGATCTCGGTCCAGCAGGTATTCTCGAAGTTGAACTCTACTGGTATGATCTGCTGTTGGTTTTGTCGGTTATAGTAATAGGTCACGTAGCCTGGGTCTTCTGCGTCGTCTTTCCAAAATGCGGATTGTAGGTATCTTTTGGGTACGTTTCGTTCTCCTCTTCTGTCGATGTGATAGGGTCTGAATGGTACCCAGTAATCTTTGGTTGTTTGAAGATTGGCCATGGTGGATCTTGGTCTTAATGTTACGTCTACCACAGACATGTGCCTGACTTAGGCTTCTTGGGGTGTGGCGAATCTGACGAGTGGGTAGAATAGACGATTGACTCTGCTCTGCGGATAGAACTGGGGGTGAGGGAATAACTCTCCTGCTAACCCACGATACGCGTGGAGATCGTCTCCTTGTTGTAGTCCGATAGGGAGGGTGTTGGATACCTCAAGTTCGCCCCACGTGTCGTGATCGATGATGAATAGAGTGCAATAGGGGGACGCCACGCGTTCGTTGAGGTATAGGAAGACTTGGTGACAGATAGCGTCGAGAGGATAATCCACTGTCCACGGAGGGAACGTTGGGATAAGTCACAGGGAACCCCTTGGTCTTGGGGGTATGCTGGACAACTCACTTAAAGGGGGAGATCCCTATAGAGTGAAGAACTGATAGTGGTATTGGAAGAAGACCAAGATGCTGTTCTTGGTCTTCACAGCTCTCTACTTATACAGTTACGCGTGGGCTTTCAAGCGCCGCTCCAATCTGTACTAGCCAATAGCGTAAGTACCGTGAACCCTAGTACAGCTATCCTAGTATGAGTCACTACGAGTCATGATCCGATCCGTTATCGTACACAATCACATGTGCCGGAGCTTACCCGGCTGACTGATCCTATGAGTCCATGACGATATACTGCTGACGCAGTGTCATACCCTTGACGTCAGTGTCCACTTCCAGTCCGAACGTAACAGTTTCTGACGGATTCGCACCTTGCCTCTCCAGCACATGCAAGCCTCGCAAGTCCAGCCTCCGCCGCCTCGCTACACATCGGCCCTGCCTCCACCCTTCACCAGTCCACCAACACCACTGCCCCATCACACCACGCAAGACCCTCCCTGACACTGCGCCATCCCGACACTCAAGACCACCCCCAACGCAATGCGCAAGACCTGCTATGACACCACCCCCAACCCGGTGTGCAAGACCCACTACGACACCAACCCATTTCTCGCAAGCCCTGCCATGATGCCACCCAAACACGGCACACAAAAGACATCACCAACTTGCAGCAATGCCACCCCACACAGTGCTCAGGACCACACAGCAAGGACAATGCCAATGACACCGACACCGACACACTGGCCGACAACAACTTGACACGAGGGGAGCGAGGTCTATGATGGCAGTGACGCGGCGGGGGGCATTCCCATAACTACTTGTACTAGTACTAGTAGTATGCAACATAGAACATATGCTGTTGATATGCCAGCACTCTCCATGGCTGGTAAATTCACGCTTTTTGCAGTTTCTAGCAACTTTTACACTTTCCTGCCCTTCTGTGCTCTCTGGGCCATTGTGAAACACATTATATTGTCTAGCCAAGTGTTGCTTGGAAAATGCATGCAAAATCTTGGTTTTGTTGATAAAATTTTGTTATACTGTCCTCTTGTGGGAAAATGATGACAGGATTTAAAATTATTACCCAATAAAAATTGGGAAAAAATATTATAACCCATTCAAGATATTACCATTCACAATTGCCATGATATAAGTTAAATAACTGGCCATGAATTTCTTGTGTGAGGTATTTATGCAAGTTGCAAAATTATGTCTCCATTTTTTCATACCATTTTTGACTGACAAAATGATGTGCTATCACATTTTATCAACATATTACCTGTAAAACATTTTAACAAGATATATAATAAAACCTTTATAATACTCTGACAATATTATGGAAAAGTATATTTATATTGTCTACATATTGTACTCTGAAATTGTATTGACAATATTTATTTGCCTTATCAACATTTTATATGGTGAAAATTGTGGATAAAAAATGCCTTTTGTTATAGGATATGCCTAAATTTTGTCAACTGTAAAAGGGAATTTTCCATCCAGTGAAAAGCCTCTCCTCTCTGCGTTCCTCAGTGCAAGTCTACGACTCGGACACTCGGACCCTCTATATGCTAGCTTCCTTCTCCTTGGCATCCCTGGGGAACTTTTAAGCCATATCCCACTCTATCGGACCCGGGTCTCTTCCTAAGCTTTATTTACCTTTTCCCAAAACGTGCCCATGTATGTATTTCGTGTCGCCTGCACTCACTGGTGCTAAAAGCTTTGTATGGCAGATCTTCTCTACCCGGTTGTGATGGCGTTTCTGTGCCTACACGCCTTCCTATTACTCCCACTTTCCACAACTTGTGGATCGGAACGGGCACGGGAAACGCAAATTTCTTCTACGCAAGTACTCTCGTCTTCAGGCTTGCCAACGGTAGCCCCCTTCCCAATTCCTTCATCTATCGTCGTCTCCACTCGCCACACTATTCATACACACGTGCAAGCCCAGAATGGGAGAAGAAAAAAATCGTTTTGATTCTGATCCACTGCAGACCTGTGGCACCACATCCCACGCCAACACCACCCGTACCGCCCCAGCCGTTGACACGTTCATGGTCGTAAGTCCGAACTTGTCCGCCCCTTGCACCCCACTCACTAATAGCTATTACTTTTATGCAAGCCAGTGTGTGCCTGCCAGTTCACCGCCGACAGTACCCCCGCTAATTCAAAGTAGATAAGTATCAGTCTATTATGACTATTTAAGCTACAACGCTGGCAACTATTGCAGGCACGCAGCTGCTCCGGCATAACACCCGCCTTCATCGACGCCAAGGCCGCTGCTCCACATGGTCCCTCAACCACGCCACTGCCACCTCCACGCCCAGTCGCAGCAGGACTGCTCATTAATGCAACCCGCAAGCAACAAAGACGATGGGGGGCGATAGTGAGGCTACAACGGTAAGGGGATGACGACAAGTATGACGACATTGCAACATCAACAATGACAGTCACGGAGGCTACGACGATGGGATGGTTCGGTGACGAAGGGGCGGGATGGGCAGCAGGGTGGCGACGATGATGATGCGACGGCAGGACGGTCATGTCGCCATGCTGCCACCACCAATCTGCACATCGTAAGCTGAGCTGAGCTGGCCAGTTGCATGCGAACACTTTCACTCGCTGGGTGCATCACAATCAGGTTGGTTGCTGAGATCGGAGCGGAAGACCAACAGTAGGACCTTAGCGTGGAACAAGTACTTATAATTGTGAGCATGGGTGCGCATTTTACATGGAAGTGCGAGTAGAGTAGCTGTAGGGTCTTCTGTAATTTTTTTTAGAATTTTAGAGTTTTTTTTTAGAATTTTAGTGGGGGTTCGGGGTTCGGGTTCGGGTTCAGCAATGTCTGAGCCCGAACCGGACCTGGACCGCACCGGACCGCGGCAACCCTACCCCCTCAGGCCTCAGGCCCAGTCGGAAGTTCGTATTTTTAAATAGATTCACTTGGATTTATTTCGTTAGTGTCGTAGATTAACGAACGTTAGATAATATGCTCAGTATTCTATAACTTTTCTAATTAAAATTTGGTTTGATTTGACCACCAGCATTACGTATCTTAATAAATCGGATAAAAACAAAATGAGCAGGCTTGAGCGCTGGGCATTTCTCAGACGATTTAAACGATGGGAATTGATAAACATCGTTTATTTTCGACTTGGTACGATTAACACATCTATGAGTAACGATAATAATACAGAACCTGGAAGCGACAACAGCAATACTATGCGAATGCAGGCAGAGATCCCATGGGCGAGCAGAGGTCCAGTTACAAGTAGAAACCCAGGGTCCAGACGTCCAGAGGCAATGGTGAGGCAAGCGTGACAACAAGAATACACTGAGAGACAAGAGACGGGACAAGAGACGAGCGACGCGCGAGGGGTCTTGTGTTGAGTGAGACGATGACGGGGTTTCTCAGTCTCCGTTGGTCGTGCCAGTGGCTCTATTTGCGGCCGTCTTAACCTTCCTCTGTTGTGACGATGCTGTGAGTAAATCTGATAGGAAGGAATGGAGAGCTTACCGCTGCGACTTGTGTGGCACGAAATGACTATAGGAAAATTTGAGGCACTTGTGAGCAGCTTATATGCAACACCCTCACAAGAAATGCGTACCTTTTTGTCAACTTCTGAGAGTGTTTTAAAGTATGAGTCGAAGTTGCGCAAGAGGCCTTGCCTGCCGGGTTGCGTTCCGTTCCATTGGCGCATGCAGATATTTCTGTAGATGCGATCAGCGCGACAAGCAAGATGGAGGCAATGCCTACCTTATAGAGTTGCTGTCGGTGGGCTCTGCCATGGCATCGGCCCTCTTTTGCTTCTTGGAGGACGTTGATGGGTTGCCGTCGGCGCTCCTTTTCTTACCCTTAGTCTTGGCACTAGCGTCGTTAGCAGTTGTTTTGGAGGGCAACAACTGTGTGTGATTGTCGCGGCTGGGGTCGTCGTCGGTTGCTGTGCGGGCCGCGTCGGATGTCGGGTTTTTTGCAGGGCCCAGTCTAAGCGTGACTCGTGGAGGGTTTAACGTGGACGCCACTGCTCTCCCTGGGGTGGACGTATCTTCTGTACCAGTGGCGTTGTTGAGAGGGTTCGCCTCCAAAGAAGTAGTTGAGTTGGTCGAGCTCGGTCCACTTGGCGGTGGTGGGTCGGACGTGTTGGAAGAGGACCCCGCTAGACCCGTCCCAAAGGGCACTGTAAGTATAGTGTGGTCACGTCATTACATTAAACACGTACCACCGTTGGTGCTCGTAGGTGTCGATCTCTCTGGCACGGGGGCACTAGAACTGGTGTGTGAGTGGATGCGAGGTGGAGGAGAAAGAGGGAGAGGGGATACAATGGGTCGATCATAACCGACGATGGAGTGGTATGCGTGTCTGTGGTCTTGAACCAAGGCATTAGGTTTGAAAAGGTGTATAAGTTAGATCCTACATACCGAAGCATTAGAAGAGGGAGTCGTCCCTTGGGTCGTGGAGTCTCCTGGCTCATCTTCGTTATCGTTGTCGCCATTGGCCGGGCTCTGTTCTCCCGCATCGTTGTTGTTGTCGCTGTTGCCGGCGGGGCTTTGTTCTTCTGGGTTGCCATCGTTATCATTGTTGTCCCCAGTAGGGCTTTGTCCTTCTGCGTCGTTGTCGTTGTCATCCCCTGCGGGGCTCTGTCCCCCCGTATCAGCGTCGTCGCTCTCAGTGCCCGGTTCTTGGGTTGAGCCTGTGTGTATCTACCTTAGTACATTGGGATGGTGAGGACAGCGACATACCTTTTTCAGGAGTCTTTGTCGCGTCCTTCGTCACAGCGAACCTGTTGCGATGCCAAGAAGGATATGATCTTGTGGACCATTCCCATAGTTTCCACTCCCCATCGTCGCAGAGGAGGAGGAAGTCGTGAGCTTCATCCGCGAGCATCATCCGGGAATAGTATTCCCATGCTTTCATGGAAATCCCGCCGAACGTTGGAGGGGCCATGCCGTCCTCATCGAGTGTGGCCCATAGCATGCGCGCCTTGCGACTCATCTCCGCTATCAGGTCTGCGTCGACAGGTGTGCCGTCTTCATTTTCTAGGTAGTGGTGGGTTGCGTGGTTGTCGTCGTTGGAATCCTTGCGCGGGCGACCACGTTTTCCCTTTTGCTGCGCGGATGTCGCATTGCCGTCCGTCTCGCCTCGATTGGCATTACCCTTCTTTGCCGAAACGCGTCTGAAATCCTTCCTCGTCCACTGAACGACCGTCGGACAGTCCGTGCGCTTGCGGAGCGCCGGCTTCGCTGGGACTGTCCCGGTTCTGAGACTGGCAAGGACGCCGTTGATATGGATACCCGAGGTGCTCTCATGATACTCTTTGGCGAAGAGTTCGATCGCTCCTCTGAGCAGCATAAGTGAGCGTACACCCGGAAAAAAACAACGCATAAATATATGCGTACCTGAGTGCCTTGACTTCGACCTTTAGATCCTTATTCTCCTCCCTCAGTTCGTCGTTCTCCTTCGTCTTGCCGGCAAGGGCTTCTTCCAGCCTCGTGATCTCCATAGCCCTCTTCTCAGAGGTCATCTGGACGCGTACGAAGTGGCTGTTGTTCTCGAGCATCTTTGCAGATGCGTTCGAGATCACTTCTTCTGGATCAGGTGACTTGTATTGTGTCAGCGCTTTGAATACAAAGCTAGAGTAAGTCGGACTCACGTAATTGGGCCCTATATGCGAGCGTGGTCGCTCGGAGCCGGAATCGTATTGCCGATGGGAACGGGGGTTGTAAGTAGAATCCCCATGGCTCCCAATTAGAGAAGGATCGATATTGGATGTGAAGTTATAAGAAGCGGACATTTTGAGAGACGGCGAAGAGAGACGGCGGAGAAAAGAGAGAAGAAAAAATTACGTGTATATGATGGGTTTGGTTCTATTTGGCTCTCCGACATTATCGACTTAGACACAATTCTAGATTTGCCTCCGTCTCTTTGTACGTGGCCCCAGTAAACCGCGCCGATGTTCACATTGTCCATGCGCTACACCAAGCAACTCTGCAAGATCTTCTACACGCCAGGGACGATGCCGTTTTCAAACTGATCAGCGAACGCAACAACGCCCTCTACGAACGGTATCTTACTTCTTTGCTGTAGTCTGGTCGAAAATCTAAGCTCTGGTTCACGTTCTCTCTACTTCTGGAGATAAAGGCTTTGGCGGCTCTCCTATCGAGTACTCGTACACGACTTCATTACCCCGCCGGATGCGCCGCTCCCTTATATCGTGGTCAGCCATGGCGCTGAGCCTGCCCGCATCCTCCCGCTCCACGTCTCCCGCCCGCAATGGGCGTACCATCTTCCAGATGTGACTGATAGTTGTTTCGTTCTTGGTCACTACACTGGTTCCTCTGCAGAGGCGCCTCTTCGACGTCTGCACCCATACCGACGACCAGGATGCGACTCGTCGAAATCGCACCGTCCACATCCGACTCGGAGGTAGTCAACAAAAAGAGGAAGCGGTGTGCGTCTGCTTAGATACCAAAAAAACTGTATTTTTACACCGAATCATCGTCATCGTCGAACAATTCACCGTTTGAGAAGTGTGCAAGGTCGATGAACGCGTGACGCATTAAAGAGAATTTTCTAGTCTCCGAAATTCTCCCATCCTCGCTGACACGCATCTCCGGGAACATCGATACCACCGACAGGATTGCCGTGACCGGGATGACCACGAGCCCATCCGGCGCTGACCCGGACTCACTCAAGTAGACCGTTCCACTCGAATCCGAAAGCACCTCGGCGTCTGGTAACGAGAATAACGACACCATAGCAAGGGGGTACTGAGCTTCCCCGAAGCGAATGTAGAAGTAGAATTCGATGTTCCCGATGCGTGTGCCTCCTTCTCGTTTGATCTTCAGTGAGCATGTCAATGTAAGAAGTTCCGTAAGTTAGTAAGTAAACCCACCTCAACGCAAGATGTCCGACGAAGTTTCGTAGTGACGTTCGACTCGAGCCACACTGATCGCGCCATTTGTCCATTGGGGAGACGCAGTTTCGCCCACCGACAGACAGCGTTTGGCCACGAGTCGACATTCGGCCAACCCTGTTCCCTCCAATATATCTTGAAAGTCGCGTGCTCGTCTTCTGTCAGTGGCGAAGGGAATTCTTCGCAACGCGGTAGGAAAATGTATCCACCTTCAAATTCGCGAGTGCGGACTGAGTGAGACGATTTCTTGACACTGCCAACTTCGAATTTGATCCGAGGAAACCGAGCACATAAAGAGTTGACTTGTGCTCGTATGACAGCCCGCTGGGTGAGATTCGCGAACAAATCACGATCCTGGCGGATTTCCCGACCAAGATTCCCGATCGCAGTCTCCAGCGTCCACTGGGCATAGCACGCCAGTGGCCCGATTCGGAAAGTTTCCGGCCCCATGTGAGTTAGCAAGTGTATACTGTGTCGCACGAAATGCAAGCGCGATTCCATTCGCCGATAATAGAGGTCTTCGAATTCGCGTGCAAACTCCACAAGAAGTTCGTGGCCTCGAAGAAGATCCTGATAAGCGATGGAGTGGCGTTGCAGAATCCGAACTCCAGCGACCAGTTTACAGAAATTGAGCCAGTATTTGCGGGGCAAAATGTGTCGGAATAGCGTAGGACCCAGTCCATAGAGATACTGCTGGAACTCCCAGGCCTTGTAACCGGTATTCAATTTCTTAGCAGGGTCCCGGGGTGCCCTTCCGAAGGAGGATGGTATGAAAGGAACTGCTCTGACTACGGTTTCGCCGTGCGCGTTCCAAAGCGCGTTCTTTTGATAGAACACGGCCCAGTCCCACGTGGACCTGTTGTCGGGTTCATAAACGTTGATCTTACCGGTAAACAGTTTCAAGAATAGGTCCGGATCATTTAAAACCGTCAGATGCATGATGTCCATCGTGAATACATTCGGCACAGGGAGAGGTTGACGGGGGAGACCGCTGAATAGTGTCTGCTTACAAAGCCCCACAGCAAGGCGTTGAGCTCGGTACTTGGTCTGGGTGTTGGCAGAAAGTAATCGGTCGAGGTTCTGTTGATACTTCTGACAGAGATAACTCCGATACACGCTCAGATCCTCAACGGGGATATCAGGGTGTTTGCATCCTTTGACTGAGTAATTGTGTGGTAGGTGCATGGCAGGATAATAATGACCATCGCCCGTGCGATGCCGACTTGGCATGTTACAGTAAAGGCGACAGCCAAATTTCCCGCTATGCCCGACCATACCAGACATGGATGCACTGCCAAGACTATCAGCAGTCGCGAAGATGATCATTGGAATTGAGCGAGGAATGTAGGCGCCTAGCGAAGCATCGTAGAGTCTGAGGCCCTCGCGCTGGAGGGCAGCCACATGAAACAACGACGGAAATAAAAACGAATCAAAGTCCCCTGGTTTATTCGGACCAGGAACAATGGCACCAGGAACCACAAAGCGTTTTTTGTAACGCAGCTCTGGCGGAAGATTGTGAAATACCCAGATAAAAACCCAAGCCTCAGATGGCTGGTCTGGACGAAGCTGCGCACCGTCTATGGATATCTGCAAAGCAACGTCAGATTTACCAAAGGCCCCAGTGTTCCAAGCATCAAGTAACTCTTTTCCACAGGAGGTATCATCGTATTTATTGAGTCGACCATTGTTGCGACGCACATACTCCACGTTTGCAGCAAGCCTCCTCTCTAAATAGTGCATGTGCTCAGCCACATCACAAGATCCGTAGAAGGCTTGAATGACAGGCCCAATAGGTATGGTGGTGAAGCGCTTTCGGGGGCTCGTAGTCCCAGGGAAGTAGCGAGATGTAGAGCACTGTGGACAGACTTCGAGCTCGTTGTACGGCCCAGTGTAGGCCATACAAGAATTAATGCACATATCGTGCTCCAAGGGTACGACACCAGAGAGCCAGCGAAGGCGACGCTTGGCCTGGTCATACGATAAAAATGGATCTTCTGGGTTGTTGAGTAATTCTATTTCACGGGTAGCATCATAATGGGCCCTGGATGCGTTTGCGTTGTTGATAAAATGCCTAAGGGACCTAAGCAAAGGCGACGGATCCTCTAGGTCCATGACCGGACTTGGATCCCGCAGAGTTTCAATGTCCTCGGGTCGCATACCCGAGTTTTCGAGAGATGCAGTTCCTAGCTCATTGAGGAAGTCCTGCGTAATCTGTAGATCTGGGAGGCGTATAACCACATTAGAGGGTCTATCGTTGTCGTTGTCGTCGCCTTCTCGCTCAATCAGTGGATCTGGCCGTATTAGCCCCCAGTCGTGCTGACGATGTTGCCCAGATTGGCCAGTCCCAGCAGTATCCGGGCTTGGTCCACGATGGCAGACATTATCCGAGTCGTCGCCATAGCCTGGATTGCCTAGGTTTTGCCCATCGGATGCATCAAAGTTGATAGGGCCATCTCCATCTCCATCTCGAGAGGTGCTGGGTCCGGGCTCCCTTTCAGACAGCTGATTTGTCTCCGAAGCCGGCTACGAGGGAGTCAGACTATATACACAAGCCATACAGAGAGACAGATGACCTGTCTGCGCTCTGTATGCTGGTCAGTCTGAGCTGCCCGACGTTGGCGTGCACGTTCGCGCATGGAAGCTGCCCTTGCATTTGCTGCCACTGGGACATCCCCAATGGAACGCAGAAAGTTTGCGAGATGTGTTCTTGCGGCATGTTGGAGCACAGACTTGCGGCTTACCATCGGATTACAGGCAAAGTTGAAGAGTAAATTGACATGAATTAACAGCCGGAGGACCCGCACAAGTCATCATGAACGCGAGGATACAGTATCTCACAGAAACGATCCGAGTCAAAGAATAATTATGTAAACAAAATTAAACGAAATTATATATGGACTTCCCACTGGGCCTCAGGGATGGCAGCGGCGGGACGAGCATCTGGGACCGCGATTTTGACGAGTTTGCTGACAACCTCAAGCACGAATCTGCACGATCGGTGCGTTTCAATCCCCTCTGGCATTTTTAGTCGCTTTTTTTTCTTTCTTTTTTTCGTAGGCCATACGCCGTGCCCCGTGGTATAGCCAAACTGCTGAAACCTCCATTACGCACATTGCTTTTGTGGGCGGGATCGAGGAAGTGGCCTTCCTCCCGTGCTCAAGCCCGGTTTTTTTTCATTCGTTTTGATGCAATTTAGGTGTGTTACCTCCGCCTCGAATGTTTTGGCCATACCCATCTCACCCCTGCCTGGTAGACCCACTTCTTTACAGCTTCTGTTGCCTCCCAGTGCCTCTGCCGAGCCGCTCTACATCCGCGCGCAAAACAAGCTGCGTGTGGACGTGCGTGTGCGTGTGGAGGGAGCTGCCGTGTTCTCAAAGACCCTCGCCACGTTCCTAGGACTTGCGTTCGCTCCGCCAGCATGGGCGCTTGTCGCTTTCGCTGCGGGACAGGCTGCCTACGCCCTCGCCACATTCGTGGTCTTCTGAAAATTTTGTGGGTGGTCAACACGATATGTCCTGCATAGGGTTACTCTCGGTGACTGTGGCCAGTGAGTTGCTTATTTTCTTGCACCGACGTCTAACAACGCCGCCGACCCTGATCCCTTTTGTAACAAGAAGGACGCGTACTTTGATCAGGAACTGCAACATCTCTCTGGCGCTATGACTGCTCAGTCGGTTGTGAAGCACATCCTCACAGAGGGAGACAAGCTACTCATATCCCGCCTTAGTCCGCTGGCAGACCAAGGCGGCTATGCCATCGCATCCAACTATGGTGCGTCGCAACACGTCGTGAGGTCGCATACATCTACTTAACACCCAACAGGCTCGCTCGTCGTCCGCATCGTGTTCCAACCCATCGAAGAGACTTCACGCATCTTCTTCTCCAAATCTCTGTCTTCCTCCCCGTCATCATCGTCCAGCGAGAACGACCAAGAGGCGCTGGAGACCGCCGTCGAATTGCTGTCGACCCTCATCTTCACACACTTCCTCCTTCTCCTCCTCTTCAGCCCGCCGTACCTGCCGCTAGCAACCGCATTGGTGCTGCCTCCGCGATACCAACTGACGTCCGCGCAACGCATACTGCACGCGTTCCGGTTCTACCGCCCCGAGATGGCATATAACGGTGTGCTCGAGGCGTTCCTCGCATCTGTATGCACGCCTGTGGACCTGCGGACCCAGAGCCGCATGATGGCCGCCGCCTCCGCCACGCTCATCTGATGCAATTTAGGTGTGTTACCTCCGCCTCGAATGTTTTGGCTATACCCATCTCACCCCTGCTTGGTAGACCCACTTCTTTACAGCTTCAAGGCCCTCTGCATATCGGTTCAGTTTTTGACCAGTTCTCCCGCATGAACAGCTCGTCGCTGTTGTTCTTCCCCAACACATTGCCCACCTCATGCTCCACACCATCATCGCTGCCCGCATCACCGCTGTATGTACAGTTCACTTGTTCTTTTTCGATGACTTCGCCAATCTGACCATCGTCGAGCTCCCTGGGCCAGATGGGAGAGTACCTGGTACTTGTATGAATGCGGGTGTGGGATGAGAGTGGGGCGTTCGTGTTATATCCGACCTTGTTGGGGACCAGAGGTTCGGGCCTACCCATGTGAACGCTTGGTTTTGCTGACTTTTGCTCTCTCCTGCTGTTGTAAACACTGTGACGAATCGGCCTCTTGGGGAAGAACGAGACCATGCGCTGGATGAACCTGAGTCTGTACCAGGCCCGGCCAAGAAAGGCGTCACCACAGTGGCGATGGCCGCCTCAGCCAACCCCATCCTGACAGACAAGGCAGTGCATGACCCGCCGCTGTTCTGAACGAGCCTCAAATGACAGCGGTTTTATATGTTCACCCGCAGCGAGCCCGAGTCACCTAGACGCTCAAACCGCACGCTCACTCTATTCCCCCTCACACTAACCTCCAAAACGCTCTTCTATCTAGTATGGCTGCTGCACGAGATTTGGAGCACGGGCAAATGTCTTCGCGATCGTGCGTAGATGGCCATTATCCCCATGCTTACTTGATACTAACCCACTCCAGCCGGCGTCCATCACCATCGCGAAATCCAGGAAGGGGGTGCTTCAATCCCCTTTCTTGTCTTCCGATGCTCAGTCAAGAACTGCCCTTGGACAGCCCTCGAGACCCCGAGCCGCAAGGAGGCCCATCCCAGCTCCGTGTTGAGGTGATGGGTATGCACTCGAATCCGACCCGTTGATTACCCGATAGTATTTTAATTCCTTCTTTATAATAGTCCTCCGGGCAGAAAATGTTCCTCGTCTCAAGAATGTTTTTGGCCTAAAGTTCTTTGTTACTGTCGCCAGTCAGGCGATAGAAGAAAAGACACCAAGTGTTCCGGCCAAGAGGCGGACCGCGAGGTGGGGTGAGAGTCTTGCATTGTGAGCCATCCAAATCCCTTTTAATCCTCTTCTTCGGCTGAAACTGTTCAGCATTCTACAGCCGTCTACGCCTCTTCTATTGCGTCTTTATGCGGAACGGTTCGCACGTCAAGACATCCTCATCGGAGCGCATGAGATGATACCTGCCGAATCCCAAACCAGTTCGTTTCTTATTAGAAACTTGTCCGACCACCTAACATCTCGGGTGATAGACACACCTTTTGTCCTCACCAATGGCAATGGACAGGGTGGAGAGTCGGTCACTGGCACGCTTTACTTGAGAGTCACTGTGTCACCGAACACAACCTCCGATCCGATCTTGCCCACCAACGTCCCCATTATCCGATCAACCGCAATCGACGACTCGTCTTCTGGAGAGGCTGAGGAGCCCGCTATGGCCCAGGAGCCCACGAATCTCACACGATCCACCATCACCACCGGCCCTGCTCTCGCACCTCCTACCAATCGCCTTCCCAGCAGCGAGAGCTCCCCTATCCCGCCGGCGGCTGAGCGGCGGGGGGTGTCACCTGCTGTGAGCGCTCTCCATGGCGCCGGCGAAGCTATGGCGACCATCAATCTGTCGAATAAATGGGAAGGTGCTCTTGAGAGGATAAAGTGGGTGATGGATACTGTGAGCCCGGTTGCAGAAGTGCGTTATATCGTTCGTCCCTTTTTCCAATCCTTGACCAGGCCGAATTTTGTGTTCAGCTTCACCCGTACGCACAGATGGCATATGGTCTATTGTTTACGATCCCCAAGGTGATCTGTTTGCGCTATCGTTGGATTAAAATACTCATGCGATGTGTATTTGGGTGCTAGACCCTCCTAGAACTGTTTCAACGCGACGACAACATCGGCACCTTACTTGCTGCCATGCACGATGCGTTTGATTTCGCAAACCAGGAAGACCGTTTCAAAGTGATCGGACCTGATTCGAGGCAGGCACAAATCCTTACGCTCATGTTGCAGCATGTCTGTAACTGCTGTGACTTTATTCGGTCATATGCAAAGGATTCGCAGCTGTGTACGTAACCTTTACCCATTTCAGTGGCCGACGTAAACATGAGGTTTTCAGGGAAGCGAATATTGAAGAATACAGGCAGCCAAGTCGACAAGAACATCGAGGACGTGTCCATCCCCATCCCACCTCTCCGCATTTTTGGAGACTCAATCCGGCATCAGGGAAGATAACTCGAAATCGGGCGACCAGGATATCTTCAACAAAACGCGAAGAGCAGTCGATTGCTGCCTCCACACCCGCCATGCCATTGTGACGATCCACACGACGCCGGGGGGACATGCACTCGCGACTGTTCCCGTAGCAGGTGCCCAAGGCCAGCGAGAACTTCATCAGACACGCGCAGCGGGATACTACGACAATATGATCTTCCACCATTTTTTGGAGACTCATTCCGACGTCAGGGACGAAATCAGGCGATAACTTCAACGAATGCCCGACACGCGAAGGACAGTCGATCGCCGCCTCCGCACCCACTGCGCCATCGTGCGCGGCCTGCGGCCGCCCTCGCGATGTCTGCGATGATCCACACGACGCTGGGGGACATGCACATACTCCTGTTCCCGCGACAGGCGCCCAGGGCTGCCGAGAACTTCATCTGACACGTGTGCAGCGGATACTACAAGGTGATCTTACGCCGCGTCATACCCGAGTTCATGATCCAGACGGGCGACCCCCTCGGGGACAACACAGGCGGGATGAGGGGTACGTTAGCGTTCGAGGAATGTGGCCTGGTCAATACCTTGTTGAGGATGCTGTATTACAAGCACGTTACACGTAGTAGCATTATCTACATGTAGATTACAATGTATCCCTCCTATTAGGCCATCCTGGGCCTGTAAAATCAACCACGTTTCTTGTGCTTTGTGGTACTTTGGAGATGACTTCTGTAAGAGCTTATGGGTCTTGGTGAGGGGTCTTTACTGGCTTGACTAAGTACAACTGACTTTTATAAGAAAAAATCACTTTTCAAAGAAAATGGACCTAGCATAGAAAAGTCATGGGCACTTCACGACTTTTTTGGCTTTTTTAACTTTGTCTACTTTTCAAAGTCCCCAAAGCCCCCTGTAAAGACCTTGTAGTTTTCCTGATGCATTCGATCTTACCCTCGCCACCTTCCTTGTCCCCTACGCCACCAAGCCGCTGACGATCGAAGAGCTTGTCGCCATCCGTGCATGGCAACTTCAAAAGTGTGGCAATCCGTCGCTTCGAATCGGTGGAGCAATTCAAAAAGGCACACGCGGCTACCACTTCAAGCCCAGCGCAACTAACTCGACCCCCCCTCGTACCGCTGTAAGGATAGCTCAGGCGCTGGGCCCGAAATCGTATATTTTCGGTATTTTCGACCTCGGTCCGGCATCGCGTGACTCACTGCCATTTCGGATTCGCGTTCTCACGGCGTCATCGTTCCCCATCGATCGCATTCCCTCTCTCCCTTGTGTGTGTACATTACACACATACACACACACACACACACACTCTCTCTCTCTCTCCTCCCGCTCGTTACCTCCGTCGCCCATGGTCCGCCGTCGCCCCGTACTCGCCCTGCAAGAGGCTCGCAAGCCCCTCGTACACAAGCCGCGCGTCCCCTTTGTCCATCGACATCCGTTCCCATCGCATCGCCCATCTCCCCTACTCCTTTGAAGATGTCAAGCACGCTACGCCGGCCTCTTCCCCTTCTGTTTGTTGTCCTCGGCTCCTTTGTATCGCCTCGCCCATTCGTACCTTACCGTTTGTTTAACTCGATCGTTTCCGCGTTTCGTCTTTCGGCTCCCTATGCCACCTGCTTCTTACCTCCCTTACCTTCCCTCTACCTCCCTCTACTTACTTCTTACTGCCAGTGGCTCGCTCGTAGCTATAGTTCCACTTGTATATAAGCCCGCTCTCTGGTCTTGGAAATATCAGTTTAGCTTGTGTTTCCCCATCTCGTCTCAGCGTGAATTCGGTTTGAGTCAGGCCCGCCGCTCGGGCACTCCTACCCACTTCACTAGTCGCCTCCTCGCCTCGTCTCGCCGCCTCGGACGGCTTCGTCTCTCGTCTCGCTCGTCCCCGCCCTCGTCCATTCGCATTCGCACCGGCTGTCGCCGTCGCGAACGCTTCGGACTCGGCCTCCTCTCCCTTTCTGTAACCTCTGCGGGATCCCCTCCGCCTTCGAACTCACACGGACTCGGCTCCGTACACCGCGTCGCGGAGTTGAGATGGCGCAGTCTTAAAGCTGCGATACGCTGCCTTCCGCCTGGTTCCGTACTATGCACGCTCCCGAACTTCGATCCCGGTCACGCAGCTGATAGAGCGCGAGGACCTTATCGAGATGCACGTAA
>JAKEYF010000518.1:0-33528 GCA_021527775.1 Lactarius sanguifluus
GGTTTGACCCGTACGTTGTTGGAGCCCCATCTAAATGTCGAGTTTAGAGAACAATCGGGCTCCTCGTATGCTGTCGATGAGTTCAGGGATGAGGGGAAGGGGATAGTGGTTTCGGACGGTGATCTCGTTCAACCCGCTTAGTCTTGGACGGGTACGTCAGCTTCCGTCTTTCTTTTGATAAAGAAGAATGGTGACGCGTAAGCGGATTTGGAGGGTCTGATATACCCTTTGTCAAGCTGCTCCGTTAGGAACGTGGTGAGCGCCTCTTCTTCGTTTTGGTGCCAGCGGGTATACTTTACAGGTCTAGTGCTGGCGGGGCGTTCGGGATGGATGTCAATGGCATGGTCCCACACTCGTGAGGGGGGAATCGTGGACTGCTTCCCTCACTGAACACTTTATGGTGCCGTCGGTATTCCGCAGGCACCAGTTCTTCGAATGTGGCGTGTTGGGTCGTTTTGGCCGCCGCGCGCTGGCTAAACTCCGAGGCGGTCGCGCGTTTTCGTAGGAATGTGATGCAGGGGTCCCGCTCATCATCTATGAGCTGTTCCCACGCCTCCTCGTCAAGTTCATACGTCTCCAACGCCCTTATGGATGCTTCCATAGGCGTGGCTTCGTCTGACAGATGAAGGCTGGAAATGACGACCGGTTGAAACTCCTCGTTCAACGTCGCTTCCCCCCATCGTATCTGTGGCTCGAAGGCCGTGAACCAAGGGTACCCGAGGATCACTTCGTCCCTTCCTAGGTTCGTGATTAGGAAACGAAGCGTCTTGGTCTCCTTCCCTGTTCTTACGGTGAGATCGGTGTACTGCGTGATCTCTCCGTCCTGGTTGTTCGTTCCATCCACGTTCCAAATGCGGATGGGATGCGAGACATCTCGGGTGGATATCTGTAGTCGTTTGAGCAGTGTCGAACAAATAAAGTTGTCGGTTGCTCCTGAGTCCACTAGGACTTGTCGTTCGGCCGTCGTGTGTGCAGATTTAAACAGAACTGGGATTCGCATGGATCGATATCTGCTAGTGTACATGTTTAGATTTAACACTCTAGCCCAGGCCGCCGGGTTCAAGCGTCGGGAAAACCCTCCTTCCCGAATAGTTTGTCCACCATGAGGTCCCTGACCTCCTGGGTCTGCGCTTTCATCGCAGCGATCTGCGCATCCGCCTGTTCTTCATTCGAAAGTACGCGATTAGAAGATACGGCGACAGTAGTGATGGTGGGAGTTGATATGTCTGGAGTCGAGGTAACGGAGGGGGATCCGAAGGAGGAGGTAGTAGCCGCGCGCGTTCCCTTTTGTGGGCAGTTACGCGACAGGTGCCCCTGAGCACGACATTTAAAACATCGTCCCTCCTTCTGAAGCTGGGCCCGGTCTCCGTCGGTAAGCGCCACGGAGGCTCGGGCGCGTCCAACATCCATGGCGTTTGGGTTTCGGTTCTGTTTAAGAGCCTGGACCCACTGCTCTCGGCTGTGTCCGCTCTTCTTTCCACGTTGGGATCTGTTCTTTCCCAGGCGGTCCTTTAAAACCAAGTATTCAGCCTGCTGCAGACGAGCGGCCGCCTTCCAATCATCCCATGTGATCGGATGTTGGAAGCGTGTGGCGTTGATTACTAACTGGTCTGGGAGTCCGTCCTGGAACATGTCCAGTGTGGTAGCTTCATCGGGATTATACCCGGCTTTGTGGACTAGGTTGGAGAACGTAGCCACATAAGTGTCGATATCTTCGCCCTTCATGGTTAGAGTTTGCAAACTCTTCCGGGCTTTTGTTCGTTCCGCCGTATCGGTGTACGACTGCACAAACCGATCACGGACGGTGTTCCACAGGTTCATTTCAGTCATTAGAACGCCTGTGTTTCGCTGGTCCTCAAGCCAAGCGAACTGCTCTGTGACCCAGTCGTCGACAAGGGGTCCGCGGATGTATGAAAGAAAGGTCATCGCGCGGGGGTAGGGGATAGCAAGTTGGTCGACGGTGGGGTTCATTTCTCGGTATAAGTTGAACGCAAGCATGAACTGCTTGCTTTTCTCTCGGTCCCCGTTGAACTCGGGGGGTGGGTTCCCCCCTAATCGTCCGTGTCCTCCGGGTGCGGGCGGGATCGCGGCTGGTGCGGCTCCGGCGGGGGGAATAGGAGCGCCACCTGCTCCACCGCCCCCGCCTCCTCCGCCACCTGCGCCGCCTCCTCCACCGCCTGGCGCACCTCCTCCACTAGTGCCGCCACCCGGGAGACCTCCTCCAGGAGCTGCGCTTCCGCCTCCAGGAGCCGCTGCTCCACCTGACGGGCCGCCGCTAGGAGCGCCTCCACTACCAGAAGGAGCTGGTCCTCCGCTGGTAAGGGTGGTGCTGGCCGAGGCATGGGATTGTGACATGGACTGGGGTGTAGGTTGGGAACCGGGTAGTTCTGGGGGGTTTATGAAAAGGGAGGGGGTGAACGTGGTTGTTGGTACTGAGACACTAGGTGAATTATCGGGGTCGGAGTCAATGTCAATTCCTTTCGGGTTATGACTCTTTAGTGGTCCAACGTTCAACTCAAGCGGTACTGGTTTGATGGTGTACCAGCTTCGTTCGTTCGGTGAGTAATCGATGTAAGCCCAGAGACGTTTGTCTTCTAGGTAATGGATCTGGTGATACTCTTTCTTCGCTGGGTTGAAGATATAATATCCTTCAACGCCGTTAATCTCTGCCCAGACAGCTGCTCCTTTGATACGATCGGAGAGCTCGTCGGTTGTAAACCGAGTAACGTATTCTGGGTGGAACTGGGATCTGGCACGACTAGATGTCGCCACTGTGAGAGACTTGACTTAATGTAACGCCACCACAGGGGCGTTAAGTACGACGTGTACTTCAGTTAAGTCACGGACGGTAACGGGACGGGAGTAAGTCAGTTACGACTTAGTTCGAGGGTGAACAAGTACCACTTGGCCTCCGTAGACACAAGGGTAATAGCAAGGACAGGCTCAAGCGCAACGGCGAGCGAAGACGGGGAGTCAAGCGAAAGTGCGACTCAAGAGATCGGTTCGTGAGAGTAGACAGCGGTGTGGTATTACACAAGAAGTCAAGTCTACCGTACAAGCTAGGTAGCGTGAGACTTATATACTAGTACACGATGTTTGTCAGGGACAAACACATGGCGCGATCCTAGGATCCGGGTCCTAGAGAGCTAACAAAGGGAACGTACAAAGAAGGAACAAGGGAATCCCGCGGGACGACGCGTGGATCAGAAGTCGTCAGCGGATTCTGGAAGTCGCGCCACGGGGCGTCGCAACGGTCATGCGCTAGGCGCGAGATAAGAGCCGAGGTCCGAATCGAAGCGGATCGTATCGTAAAAGTACAATGGAAAGTCGGTATGGAACATGGGTCACAAGATGGGAGTGAAGAGGGGCGAAGGAGGGGAAAATCGTAACAAGAGGACTCTGATGACAATCAGTGTGCTTCCAAGCTGTAATGCCACCATGGACGTTTAGTCTGACTTAGACTGTGTAAGGGCGTTCATGACTTAGTGGTTATCTCAAAGTATTGACATGTGACTCGGCACGTGACCCATCTGTGTCACCTATGCTGTCAGCTGTCTCAAGTGCATCTGCGATGTCTTAGACACTGTCAAGGGGCAAACAGACGCCCTGTGGGATGGCCAACTGTTAACAAATCACGTCTTGGACGAGCTTCGTCAGCGCGTTCCCTGAACACAAGATAACACAGAGCTGGTTGAACGGTTGCAACATCTCAAGTGCATCTGTAAAAATGGGACCTGTCAAAAGCTGTCAAAAGTGGTCAGAGACTGGTCTCTGACCACTTTTGACAGCTTTTGACAGGTCCCATTTTTACAGATGTGTCACAGCGCAGCCGGGATGCAGCCAGAGAGACTACTGGAGGGACATGCAAGACGACGCCAAGTGGGCACACGAAGTGCGAGGAGCCACAGCAGTGCTCGAACACCTGCTAGAGTCGGGGGAATACCCCACAGATCATGTGAAAGTGGGATGATTGGTGAGCTCACGTGACCCTCATCCACCACGACGCTACCAGGAGCCTTGGGAATAGGTTTCCTATATCGGCCGTCACGTGACCCCGGCACGTGACCTGCCTCGAATGGTCTGGAAGAGCCTAGATGAGCTTGCGCCTAGGCTGAGGCTGGAATGTGAGTCTGGATGAGCTTGAGCCCGGACATGGTCTAGATGGTGACCCCATGACTGTATGGCTGACTGATGCAAATCGAGAGCGATATGCCATTGGATAGGTGTATTAGGATTTCAGATTCGGGCTGAGCTTGAAAGCTCCCCCTTGTAGTATAAGTAGAGAGCTTTGGACGCCTTGTAGTCCTTAGCTTTGATATCTTGTGTCAATCCTTCCCTGTGTGGAGATTGTATAAAGCTAGATTGCCTCATTGACCATCCCTTCCTTTGTCATCTGTGCTAGTGTGCCGGTTATCGCCACTAAGCGTTCCGCTATAAGTCGTGCTTAGTCATCACTGACTTCTTGATCTTATCATTATCGCCTTCATCATCGTCATCGCCTTTATTGGCCATGTACTGTGTATCGCCCTAGCCGTAGCCTACAGGATACTGAAGATGTTCGAAACATGTGCAGTCGCAGCAAACAGGCAATTAGGAGGACATCCAGAAGGAATGTAACATCAAGGATTTGATTAACAGGCTAGCAGATGCACAGGCTCATGCAAGAGCGCTGTCTCCTCTACCAGAGTCACTCTTTGATTCTGGGTCTGACACTTTGACCACGATCAGACGTCCATCTGTAAAAGCGGGACCTGTCAAAAGCTGTCAAAAGTGGTCGGAGACTGGTCCCCGACTGCTTTTGACAGCTTTTGACAGGTCCCACATTTACAGATGTCTCAGAGAATGGTGGGACAGAATGCGGTGTGTTACGATTTTCCCTCCACTCTCCTGTTTCCCTTTGCCTCTTGTGACTTGCGTTCTGTGCCTGACTCCAATTGTACTTTTATGATATGATCTGCTTCGACTCGCGCCTCAACCCTTATCTCTGACGACTTCTGATCCATGCATCGTCCCGTGGGATTCCCTTGTTCCCGATTCGTAGTATCCCCTTGTTAGCTCTCTAGGACCTGGATCCTAGGATCACGCCATATGTTTGTCTTTGACAAACATCATGTACTAGTATATAAGTCCCACGCTACCTAGCTTGTACGGTAGACTTGACTTCTTGTGTAATACCACACTGCTGTCTGCTCTCACGATCCGATCCTTTGAGTCACACTTTTGCTTGACTCCTTGTCTTTGCTTGCCTTTGCACTTGAGCCTTATTCCGCTATTGTCCTTGTGTCTACAGAGACCAAGTGACACTTGTTCACCCCTGAACTGAGTTGTAACTAGCTCAACCCTGTCCTGTTACTGTCCGTGACTTAACGAAGTACACGTTGTACTTAACGCCCCTGTGGTGGTGTTACACGGCACAAGATGCTGACACTTATTGTGCCGATGCCGATGAGACCATGAATGTCTCTGGATGACATCATGGCCAAGCTCCTTTGACCCCCCTCAACATACAGCTGCTGTGCTGATTCAGCCACCACCAACGTTCGTACCTCTAAACTTCTGACTGGATGCTCATGGACCATGACCTTGAAGTGCCAGCCCAATGCTTCTTGGCAATTTGCCCCCGCTATGGCCATTCACTGTCCCCATTCCTGAACCTCTCATCACACATGACTTAGGCTGTCTTGAGGTCAATTGTCGTGGTTGTGCCCGTGATTCTGGGCCTAGGTCATGAAGCCATCGTCCTTTGTTGCCAAGCAAGGTCTCGATCAAATTGCTCTGTCTCAACAAATGCCATTCAATTGCAAGTTTGAACTGGTCAGCACTGGTCAGCAAAGGTTGTTTGACCCATGCAATTTTCGGTGAGCATACTTATTCCCAGTTTAATTCGACACTGAACATAACACTTCTCAGGATACTATCATTTACGTTCACTGTCAATTCAGAACCCTGGAGAGATTATGACAGCAGGACTGTCTACCTTCGAGTGAATGCATCTTCAGGTGCATTCGCCCAGGTATGTGCATAGCAACCCCCCCATCCCCGCTTCTCTGATCCTCACATAATGTGGATAGGGCGCGAATATGCCATGGCGGATATACGCTGGGGCATCGCTTGCCCAACTGCTGTCTCCCTCGAACTGCCCACCTGTGCTTGGTGCTGGCCCCTTGGCCGTCTTTATCGTGTACCGGATTGTGCAGTGCAATCCTGCATTGGCATTACTGGATCGTCGTGCTCAGCACGATGAAGCTCTACAGCAGGTATGTGCTTCGTGATGCACATGTGCTTCCTTCATCTAGTTTGTCAACACCTCTGCCCAGTGCATTGAGTCCATCACCCACCTCAATGCCCCAAACAAACATCAACAGACCTTCCAGACTCATCATCTCGGTCTGCATCCTTCTTCAAGACCATCTGGGTCTGTGCTGTTGTCGGGTACATGACGGTCAAGGCAGGCAAGATGGGGGGGCTTCATGCGGCACTGGTGTGGAAGACGAGCCCAATGCCCAGTGCAGGAATGGGCGCTGCACAGGACTGCTGTCATGTTTGGGTCACCGATGAACCCGTTCTTTGGGCACTAACATTTACAGGCTGCTCCACAAGTTCTGGATGGTGTGCCACCATCAACACTTTTGCATCAGGAAGTTCAATTTGGTATGCCATTTCCATTATTGCTGTTTCCATAACTAAACACATTGGTCTTGTAAATACAGGTGAGTCTATGACATCTCTGGGTCAATGTCACCATCAAGACCACATTCATCTGGGGTCAGTAGGGTAAGTCCTTGGATGTCTTCACAAAATATGAACATGATCTTTGTAAGTCCAAATCCCAACAAGAAGTGTTGGGGAAGTTCGGTCCCAGACCGATTCCAAACTTGGTTTGAACTGAACCCAAACCATTTAATTGGTTTGGGTTTGGAAAATTCTGAAAATAAACCAAATGGTTCGGTTTGGGGTTTGGGACCCCCAAACCAATGCCAAACTGTTCCAAACTGATTAAGAAAAATTATTAAAAATTATTTTATATTTTGTCCTTAAATGGTTTGGTTTGGTTCAAACTGAGTTCAAACCAAGTTTGAACCAAGTTTGACTGTGTTTGAACCAAAATAAATGGTTAAATTTATCATTATTAAAAATATTTCATGTTTTTGGTGTCAAATTAAGTTTAAACCAGGTCTTAACTGGTCTGAACTCAGTTTGAACTCAGGTTTGAACTGAACCAAACCAATTAAGAGGCAATTTAAAACACCTTTTTTTAATCGGTTTGAAACAGTTTGGAACAGTTTGGAGCGGTTTGAAGTGGTTTGGTTCCAGTTTGGGTCCGGTTTGGCAAAAATTAAATGGTTTGGTTTCCAGTTTGGCCAAAACTGGCCCAAACCGAACTGAACCAAACTTCCCCAACACTACCTAGTACCAACAAGGCTGACTATTGCTGATGTCTCAAGGGCATATACTTCTGATGACCACTTTCCAGACCATCTCCCAAACTTTTGATGATGCTCTATCAATGGATGATAGACAACAAGGGAGAGGCCACCAATAGTATAGAAGGCCTAGGCCTCTCCAAAGATTGGTTTAGTCTTCTCAAGACTCCACCTCTATCTCTGTTTCATCTGTAGGCTCATCTTTTGACTGTAACAGCCCTAGCTGAGCCTCAAAGTATCTTGAGGAGCGTGAAGTGGATCTTTTTGAAAGCTCAAAGAGCTGGCTTGTAAGGGTAATACCATTGGGAAGAGGGCACTTTCCCCAGCACAAGTATGTGGAATCTGGCCCTATTTCAGGATAAGACAGAATTGCCTGTAAGTGGTTCTTCAAGTCAAGGTTCCTTTTTCTGCTTGTTGGTGATAGGAAATTCTCTGAACAGTGAAGTCCTTTGAGCCTTTGCTTCAGGTCCTGGGGAGAGTGTTGGATAAGAGAGATGTAGGATTCTAACAGACTGCTTGTCTGTCTTGGTGAGGTTATGGGACGTGGAAATGGGTTTAAGATGATGAATGAGTGATTTACGAGCGAACGTGGACTGATGAGAGAATGCCTGAGAATAAGGAAGGGCAAAAACTGATTGCATTTAGGGGTTTGCATTCGAGCCCATTTATACTATTTGTACAAGTAAACTACTCTGTAAAGTAAACCAATGTTTTGTGATGCAAAGACAGCGTCATCTTGTTACAGTAAAGGAAACCCGAGTCACGGATGAGCTTGGTACAGTAAGTAATCATACACATGCACACATGCAGACACAGTGTGACACATGTGCATACGATCGCAAACACGAAACATACTGAAACACGGAAGATGAGAATGTGCTCAATTCACCACACCCCTGCAAGCTCGATGCAGTCCAAGGGTGTTAACGTGTGCCACTACCTTCCATTTAGGTAGGGCTTTTATGAGAATGTCTGCAACCATATCTTCAGTAGGGCAATACAGAAGCTTGATAGCACCGCTAGCAACAGTCTGCTGAATGAAATGATAGCGAAGGTCGATATGTTTGGTTCGCACTGTGATAGTTATTGTCAGTAGCAAGCTTTAGGGCGGCTTGATTGTCACAATAGAGAGGTGTAGGGGTGATAAGGGTTGGAAACAGCTTCGCCTAGAAGCTTGCGCAACCAAATTGCCTCCTTCACTACATGTGTTGCTGTGATGTACTCTGCCTCCGCTGTAGAAAGAGTCACCACTCTTGCTTCCTTGAACTCCAAGAGACTGCTCCTGCCAGTCAATGAGAAAAGTGTACCCCGAACATAGCGTGACGATGCTCCTGCGTCGCACTGTCTGCATCTGTGAAACCCTCCAAACCGTGTTGCTCGCCGCCATAAGTCAGCTCAAACGTCTTCGTACCGGCAAGGTAATGGAAGACCTGCTTCACTGCTTCCCAGTGAGTGGCGCCTGGATTGCTGAGGAATTGCGAAAGGGCTGATACTGCAAACGCGATGTCCTGGGCAGGTGGTGACGGCAGTGTACATGAGACTGCCTATGGCTTCTCAGTATGGAGTCTTCTTCATCTGCGTGACTTCTTCGGGGCTAGTTGGTGATTGGTCCTTGGAGTAGACAAGTCCAGTGTCACGACTTGTATGATTTTATTCTTCATTTTCTCTTTTTGGACTTCATTGTCTCATGATGTGGTGTCTTGTGACTTATAGGTCTTGTGACCTTTGACTCGATATCTCGGAGCCATTATGACTCCTATGTGATTGCTTGGTGAGTCACTGCGTTCCCCTTGACCCTGGTGGAGCACTATGACTCGTATTGACTCTTTATGACTGCGCGAGCCCTTATGACTCGTGCTCTGACTTGTCTTTATTGTACTGATGACTCGATACTAGGACTCGTTCGTGACTCGTCCCTAGTATCAGCTAATTACTATAAGTACTGTCTGCAGTTGGCTGCTAGTAGCCCCAGACTTGACTTCTTGTGTCTTACGGTACTCAAGCAATCGACCTGTTTGATACTCCATCTCTCACAATCCCCAGCAAGCCCTCCTATCCACTCAAGGACTATCTGAGTATAGTCCACTCGTTCATCAATCACTGAAGTTCCTCCTTGGAACTTCCCTTCGAACACTGAACCGACCCTGTGACTCTTAGTGCAGTGTCCCTGTAGAGAACCTATCCCAAGTCGGGAGAATGTCCCTACTGTGACATAACATTAAGTCAAGTCTTTAGACCTGCAGCTACACTGGCTAAAGGAAGATGACTCACACAATCCAGAAGCGTAGAAAGCTTCAAACCGTTGATACGCCCAGCACGCTGCTGGAGGTATAATTAGGTATTTCTGCATTTTTCTACAACGTTTTGGCCGTCAACGCGTGACGGCTGGACCGGCTTGCGAAGCTGAGAAAGCTTTCTACGCCATGGACACGGGAGGACGGCCTGCTCGGCGAAACTGAAGTACCCGAAGTACCCGAAGTAATCACTACCAAATACCGGACCAACGACCGAACTCATAAGATGCGACGCCCGTGAAAACCTGCTGCGAATGCACGTGAAAAGACCAATCAATGACCGCACGTGATAACCCGAGAAGTTAATCTATGACTACATGATGGCGAGGCACGAATAGCGATGTGTCTGCGGCGTCCACCAGCCGGAAGACTAATGAACCGGAATCATGGGTGCAGGTGGTAGCGTGGATAGGCACAGCGGTGCCTTGGCTTGGCACACGCGGCTACGCCCCCGAAAGGAAACGATGACATGATGACGAAGCACGAATAGCGATGTGCCGGTGACATCCCAGAGTCCGGAGGCTAGCAAACAGCAGAATCATGAGCGACATTAGGCACAGCGGCACCCCGTGAAGGCGTCGACCGGAATAGGAAAGCGAAAGGCGGCTCACACCGGAACAGGGTTGATGGGTCGGTCGGCGAGGCGCGGATTCGGTTGGTAAGAGGCGATACTTAAGGACACGGATATCGTAGTACTCGGCAGTTCATCTGATACACTCCCAGAGTTCACCCAAGATTCCACTCATAGTATCTTCATTGTACTTCATCTTACCGTTACTATGTCAGTTCTATTTGCACCCGTGCGTGCTACTCGTCAATTATCGGCTATTCGCAGCCCCGCATCAAACATTATTCGGTTCTCGGCACTAGGCCCCACGATAAAGTGACTTCGGTTAAAGTCAGCTTCGGTTATATTCGGCTACTCGCAGCCCTGCGTCTACGTTATTTCGGTTCTCGGCCCACCCAGCCCCGCGACAAGGCATCATCAGTATAACCTCGGTTATTATTCGGCACTATATTCCCTGACTTCCCGAACCCAATCATCTCGATAACCGGTCGTCTATACGCTTAGCGATGGTTTAGGGTATCACCGTTTAACATTGATAGGAGGACAGATGATGATCTTCCCAGACACATAAAAGGAGCAGCCCTTTGGGAAGAAATCAAAGATGAAGAAGGTTACTGGGTATACGATATACTCAGTGGCAACTACCTTGCAATTGAATACAAAGACAGTACCGAGCAGTGGTACTTCATTCAGCAAGACAGCCGAACGGGACATTGGGTCGCAACCCAGCCAGTTCCATCCACGTTCAACCTAGGAAGATGCGCCATCAGAAGAATCTCCATCACAGCCATACCAGCAGAAGACGTTGAGAAGAAGAAAGGCCAACATACTGTGCCAACCACCAAAGCAGACAGTGCTCTGGAACAGCCAAAAGGTTCAGCAATGGCAACACAAACATCCACATCAATCGCCGCACTCACCTTAGGTCCTTAGCTGGAACGAACACCGGCAAGGTAGCCTCATTCCTCGGACGAGGAAACATAACAGGCAGTGGACTGACTCCATCCTGGGCATACACCGGGTGGAGGACCCCCAGGTGGACCACCAGGCGCAGGTGGGTCTGGGGGAGGTGGATTCCTGAGTGGAGGCCCCCCAGGAGGTGGTGGTCCAGGAATCGGGGGAGGTGCCGCCCCAGGCGCTGGAGGCACAAACGGCAAACTTGGAGGAAATCCCCCAACGGATTTCGATGGCATGAGAGCCCTTGCAGATCAATTCATGCAAGAATTCAACCTATACTGCCTCACTAACATTGACGCGGAACAGATGGTTAGCCCTATGAAGAGGGCAGCTCTGCTATTGGGATTCATCAAGGGACTGAATGTCAAGGACTGGGTCAAACGATGGACCAACTGGATCATGTCTACAAGGTCGTCCACCCCATCAATTTCCAAGGATGGGTGGATGGAGTACGACAATTCCATCAAGATAACACTGCAGTCCAGAACATCAGAGGCATATATGAAGATATGCCCAAGAAATGAAACTCCAAGATGAACCCGTACCAATTGGCCAAGGTACTGGGTGTGAAGATGCCCTCGCCAAATCCCAATGCTATGGATATGCAAGTGGACCATTCCCGTTCAGGATGGACCCAGAACAAAACAAAGGCCAGGACCTTGGTCACCAATCCCCCATACAGCAAAGAAGACCAGATGAAAGCTGGTCGCTGTTTTACTTGTAACAAACAAGGGCATCTATCCAGAAACTGCCCAGACAAACCAGACATTATGGCGAAGAAACCACAAGCCAAGGCACGCACCGCCAAGGCTGATGAAGATGTCGAAGAAAATGACACTAAATCTGTCTATAAAGAAGAAGATGGTTTCGCCAAATTCGCCAAGAGAAATCCTGTCCTTGAAGAAATAATCAGGACAATGTCTACCTCTGAAAGGAGGGAAATGGTTTCACAAGCATGGGAGGAATACAAGAAAGATGGTGATGAGGATTTTTGAAGTGCACAAACCTGGCGGCCTGGGCACATGCAATAAAACTCAATGACGTGTTTGTTTGTAAATACAGAAGTCTCCAAATCCCCACTGCGCCTCTGCAAAGAGCATGACCTATATGTTAAACCAGAGAAGTGTGAGTTCGAGGTATTAGAAATCGAATACCTTGGACTCATCATTGGACATGGGAACGTCTGGATGGACCCCGTTAAAGTATGGGGGATCCTGGAGTGGCCCACTCCGAAGAGCCTCAGAGAAGTACGCGCCTTCCTTGGCTTCTGTAACTTCTATAGGCAGTTTATCTGAGGATTTTCCACCCTCGCCCGCCTGTTGCACAACCTCACAAAAAAGGACACCCCCTGGCGTTGGGACCAGGACCAGCAGGATGCGTTCGATAATATCAGACAAAGCATCGGCTGAGAACCTACACTCCTTTTCCCCGACCTCATGAAACCATTCGAGCTCGAAGTGGACACGTCCAATGTAGCCCTAGGGGCTGTACTTAACCAACTAGGACCTGACCAACGCATGCACCCGGTTGTGTTCCACTCCAAATTGCTAACGGAAGCGGAGCGCAACTACGATATCTATGACCAGGAACTACTAGCGGTAGTTAAGGCACTACGAGCGTGGCGCACCCACCTAGTTGGCTCCCCCCACAAGATCATTATTCACACCGACCACGCCAATCTGCAGTATTGGAAGGACCCACGAAAAATCAGCCGAAGAGTGGCCCGCGAGTTTTTGGAGTTATCAGAGTACAACTTCGCACTGAAGCACGTACCTGGTATAAAAAATGGTCGTGCGGATGCCCTCTCATGACGAGCTGACTATGAGCCCAACGAGGAGGACAGCAACGATGTCATTGTCCTCCCCGCTGACCGATTTATATGCGCAACCCAGATGTCAATGCATGACATGGACATCTGGACGCAGATTGCCCAAAATATGGATGAGAAAGCTGTCCTCATGTGGGTCGAACCCCACAACCTGAAGAAGCACCAAGGTCTCTGGTGGAAAGGAGACGCTCTCATTGTTGTGGGCGACAACGATCTTAAACAGGGGGTAATTACCTTTTTCCACAACATGCCTAGCATGGGCCACCCAGGAATCACAAACACGCTAGAGTTGGTGCGACACGACTACTGGTGGCCAAATATGCGGAAGGACGTGGAAGACTACGTCAAGGGCTGTGCGACGTGCCAAGCCAACAAAATCAACCCCCACCGACAAAAACCACATCTCTTCCCCATTACCACAGACCCTGACACAGAACCATTCAAAGTCGTAACAATGGACTTTATCACAAAGTTACCCCCATCTGATGGATACGACTCCATCCTCACCATCACCGACCATGACTGTTCAAAAGCAGCCATCTTTATCCCGTGTAATGAGACTATTACCGTGGAAGGAGTGGCGCGACTCTATCTCCACCACGTTTACCCACACTACGGCATTCCCCGAAAGATGATCATGGATCGGGACCCGTGCTTCACGTCCGCCTTCATGAAGGACCTGTGTAAGACGCTGGGGATCCGTCAGAACATCTCATCCACATACCACCCGCAGACAGATGGACAATCAGAATGCACTAACCAGTGGCTGGAACAGTACCTTCGGCACTGGAGCAATGTGCAGCAGGACAACTGGGCGGAGGCACTTCCAGTAGCGCAATTCGCACACAACTTGTTACGATTTTTCCTTCGCTTCGGCCTCTTCCTTTTCGTCTTGTGACTCGCATTCGATGTCGACTTTCCATTGTACTTTTACGATACGATCCACTTCGATCCGCGCCCCGGCTCTTATCTCGCGCCAAGCGCATGACCGTTACGACGCCCCGTGGCGCGACTTCCAGAACCCGCTAACAACTTCTGATCCACGCGTTGTCCCGCGGGATTCCCTTGTTCTCCTTTCATACTTTCCCCTTGTTAGCTCTCTAGGACCCGGATCCTAGGATCGCGCCATATGTTTGTCTCTGACAAACATCGTGTACTAGTATATAAGTCTCACGCTACCTAGCTTGTACGGTAGACTTGACTTCTTGTGTAATACCACACCGCTGTCTGTTCTCACGACCCGATCTCTTTGAGTCGCACCTTTGCTTGACTCCCCTGTTTCGCTCGCCGTTGCGCTTGAGCCTATTCCTGCTATTACCCTTGTGTCCACGGAGGCCAAGTGGTACTTGTTCACCATCGAACTAAGTCATAACTGACTTACGCACGTCCCGTTACCGTCCGTGACTTAACCGAAGTACACGTCGTACTTAATGCCCCTGTGGTGGCGTTACATTAAGTCAAGTCTCTCACAGTGGCGACATCTAGTCGCGCCAGAACCGCGTTCCACCCAGAATACATCACTCGGTTTACAACCGACGAGCTCTCTGACCGTGTCAAAGGAGCAGCTGTCTGGGCAGAGATCAACAACGTTGAAGGGTATTATATCTTCAACCCGAAGAAGCAAGAGTATCACCAGATCCATTACCTAGAGGACAAACGTCTCTGGGTTTACATTGATTACTCGCCGAACGAACGAAGCTGGTATACTATCAAACCAGTACCGCTTGAGTTGAACGTCGGACCACTAAAGAGTCATAACCCGAAAGGGATTGACGTTGACTCTGACCCTGATAATTCACCTAGTGTCTCGGTACCAACGACCATGTTCACCCCCTCCCTATTCATAAACCCCCCAGAACTACCCGGTTCTCAACCCACACCCCAGTCCATGTCACAGACTTATGCCTCGGCCAGCACAACCCTTACCAGCGGAGGACCAGCTCCTTCTGGTAGTGGAGGCGCTCCTAGCGGCGGCCCGTCAGGTGGAGCAGCGCCTCCTGCAGGCGGAAGCGCAGCTCCTGGAGGAGGTCTCTCGAGTGGCGGCGCTAGTGGAGGAAGTGCGCCAGGCGGTGGAGGAGGCGGCGCAGGTGGCGGAGGAGGCGGGGGCGGTGGAGCAGGTGGCGCTCCTATTCCCCCCGCCGGAGCCGCACCAGCCGCAATCCCGCCCGCACCTGGGGGACATGGACGCTTAGGAGGGAACCCACCCCCTGAGTTCAACGGAGACCGAGAGAAAAGCAAGCAGTTCATGCTTGCGTTCAACTTGTACCGAGAAATGAACCCCACCGTCGACCAGCTCGCTATCCCCTACCCCCGCGCGATGACCTTTCTCTCATACATCCGCGGACCCCTAGTCGACGATTGGGTCACAGAGCAGTTCGCTTGGCTTGAGGACCAGCGAAACACAGGAGTCCTGATGACAGAGATGAACCTGTGGAACACCGTTCGCGATCGGTTTGTGCAAGCGTACACCGATACCGCGGAACGGACAAGAGCCCGAAAGAGTCTGCAGACTCTGACGATGAAGGGCAAAGACATCGACACCTATGTGGCTACATTCTCCAATCTAGTCCACAAAGCCGGGTATAACCCCGATGAAGCCACGACCCTGGAAATGTTCCAGGATGGACTCCCAGACCAGTTAGTAATCAACGCCACACGCTTCCAACATCTGATCACATGGGATGATTGGAAGGCGGCCGCTCGCCTACAGCAGGCTGAATACTTGGTTTTAAAGGACCGCTTGGGGAAGAACAGACCCCAACGCGGAAAGAAGAGCAGACACAGCCGAGAGCAGTGGGTCCAGTGTTACGGTTTCGCCTTCGACTGTCCCTCGAACACCCCACGGAAAGACCCCGAACACCGCTAGGAGGAAAAGCGCGGAAGAATACGCGGAAGAAGAGGCTGAAGTAGCAAGACTTGTGGCTGACCATGCCCAAGAAGGAGCTAAGTCTCCCACGCATTACTACTACGAACCCGGAAGCGCTCAAAGAAGTGATCCAGAATACTGGGAGTAGCGCACGTGACCTTAGCGCCCGCCTGTCACGTGACCCTGGCACGTGACCTGGCTAGACCTGCACCAGATGGGTCCAGATGAGCTTGTGCCTGGACCGGCCTAGAACGCCTCGTGTTTGTGACTCATATCGATCGTGCCTGGACATTGATGGCTGTATGCCTCATGTTTCCTTATCTCTGACTCGTGCCATGAGCTGTCTGTGCCATTGGCTGACCCTTATCTCTGACGTAGTTGTGACTCATTCCTAGGACCCGTGTACTAGGGTTTCGGAGTTCCAAGCTGGGGTTCAAACCTCCTTGGACGTGTATAAGTAGAGAGGCTTATGGTCGCTGAAGACCTAAGCTTGACTTCTTGGATTGTCCACCCATTTGTACTGCCATTCGTTGGCTGATAGTTCATTTGGCTCTGCATTGCAATAGACGGCTGTCTGCCTCTTTGCCTCTCCTAGTCCTTAGCTGTGCTCCAGTGTGCTGTCTTTGCCGCTGCCTGCTATCCCTTCCTTTCCCGCTTACCCTCGTCGCTGGCTGTCTGTCGCGACTCCTCTCCTCTATATCATTGGCCGGTTGTCTATCGCCTTTGATCGTCTCTTACTCTTTCTGGCCATCACTGCCGTCCACATCCTTTGGGCCACGCTATTACGTCTCACTTGTGAGCTAGTAGCCGAACGAGTACGTGAAGTCGACATCCTCTGTGATCGTTAGGTCCCGCTAGTAGCCTTGCACAGTCCGCAAGAAGGAACGTCTGGTGGAACGTTACATCCAGGCTCTTAAACAGAACCGAAACCCGAACGCCATGGATATTGGACGCGCCCGAGCCTCCGTGGCGCTTACCGACGGAGACCGGGCCCAGCTTCAGAAGGAGGGACGATGTTTTAGATGTCGTGCTCAGGGGCACATGTCACGTAACTGCCCACAAAAGGGAACGCACGCGGCTACTGCCTCCTCCTCCGGATCCTCCTCCTTTACCCCGGCTCCAGACGTATCAACTCCCACCATCACTACTGTCGCCGTATCTTCTAATCGCGTACTTTCGAATGAAGAACAGGCGGATGCGCAGATCGCTGCGATGAAAGCGCAGACCCAGGAGGTCAGGGACCTCATGGTGGACAAATTATTCGGGAAGGAGGGTTTTCCCGACGCTTGAACCCAGCGGCCTGGGCTAGAGCGTTAAATCTAAACGTGTACACTAGCAGATATCGATCCATGCGAATTCCAGTTCTGTTCAAATCTGCACACACAACGGCCGAAAGACAAGTCCTAGTGGACTCAGGAGCAACCGACAATTTCATTTGTTCGACATTGCTCAAACGACTACAAATATCCACCCGAAACGTCTCGCATCCCATCCGCATTTGGAACGTGGATGGGACGAACAACCAGGACGGAGAGATCACGCAGTACACCGATCTCACCGTACGAACAGGGAAGGAGACCAAGACACTTCGTTTCCTAATCACGAACTTAGGAAGAGACGAAGTGATCCTTGGGTACCCCTGGTTCACGGTCTTCGAGCCAAAGATACGATGGGGAGAAGCGACGTTGAACGAGGAGTTTCAACCGGTCGTTATTTCCAGCCTTCATCTGTCAGACGAAGCCACGCCTATGGAAGCATCCATAAGAGCGTTGGAGACGTATGAACTTGACGAGGAGGCGTGGGAACAGCTCGTAGATGACGAGCGGGATCCCTGCATCACATTCTTACAAAAAACGACGACCGCCTCAGAGTTAGCCCAGCGCAAGGCGGCAAAGAGACCCGAACGTACCTTCGAAGAACTAGTACCTGCGGAGTACCGGCGACATCATAAAGTGTTCAGTGAGGAAGCATCCCATCGATTCCCCCCCTCGCGAGTGTGGGACCACGCCATCGACCTTCTCCCAAACGCTCCGCTAGCATTAGACTGTAAAGTGTACCCGCTGGCACCAAAAGAAGAGGAGGCGCTCACCACGTTCCTCACTGAACAGCTAGACAAAGGGTATATCAGGCCCTCCAAGTCCGCTTACGCATCACCGTTCTTCTTTATCAAGAAGAAAGATGGGAAGCTGAGACCCGTCCAAGACTATAGGCGGTTGAATGAGATCACCGTCCAAAACCACTATCCCCTTCCCCTAATCCCCAAACTCATTGATCGCATACGAGGAGCCCGATTGTTCTCCAAGCTCAACGTTAGGTGGGGCTATAACAACGTACGGGTCAAACCGGGAGACGAACATAAGGCAGCATTTAAAACGAACCGAGGGCTATTCAAGCCCCTGGTCATGTATTTCGGCCTTTGCAACTCCCCGTCGACCTTCCAAGCGATGATGGACTACATTTTCCGGGACCTTATCCTGCTCGGGCTTGTGATCGTCTATATGGATGACATCCTAATCGCCACCGCCCTTGACCATGCCCAACACCAGAACGTGCTGCATGAGGTATTGCGCCTCTGCGAAGAGCACGACCTATATGTCAAACCAGAGAAGTGCGAGTTCGAAGTGTTGGAAATCGAATACCTCGGACTCATCATTGGGCACGGGAATGTCCGGATGGATCCCGTTAAAGTACGGGGAGTCCTGGAATGGCCAGCCCCGAAGAGCCTTAGGGAAGTGCGTGCCTTTATCGGCTTCTGCAACTTCTATCGGCGGTTCATCCGAGGATTCTCCACCCTTGCCCGCCCGCTGCACGACCTCACAAAGAAAAACACCCCCTGGCGTTGGGACCAGGACCAGCAGGAGGCGTTCGATAATATCAGGTGAAGCATTGGCCGAGAACCTACGCTCCTCTTCCCTGACCTCACGAAACCATTTGAGCTCGAAGTAGATGCGTCCAACGTCGCCCTAGGGGCAGTACTTAATCAATTGGGACCTGATCAACGCATGCACCCGGTTGCGTTCCACTCTGAGTCACTAACGGAAGCAGAACGCAACTACGACATCTACGACAGGGAGCTACTAGCGGTAGTCAAGGCGCTACGAGCCTGGCGTACCTACCTGGTCGGCTCCCCTCACAAAATTATCATCCACACCGACCACGCCAATCTGCAGTATTGGAAGGACCCCCGAAAGATCAGCCGAAGAGTAGCACGCGAGTTCTTGGAGTTATCGGAGTACAACTTCGCATTGAAGCACGTACCTGGTATAAAGAACGGTCGCGCAGACGCCCTCTCGCGACGAGCTGACTACGAGCCCAATGAGGAGGACAACAACGATGTAATTGTCCTCCCGGCTGACCGATTCATACGCGCGACCCAGATGTCAATGCACGACATGGACATCTGGATGCAAATAGCGCAGAACATGGACGAGAAAGCCGTCCTCGCATGGGTTGAACCCCACAACCTGAAAAAGCACCAAGGTCTCTGGTGGAAAGGCGACGCTCTCGTTGTCGTGGGCGACAACGATCTTAAACGGGGGGTAATTACCTTTTTCCACGACACGCCAAGCATGGGCCACCCAGGAATCGCAAACATGCTAGAGTTGGTGCGACGTGACTACTGGTGGCCGAATATGCAGAAGGACGTAGAAGACTACGTCAAGGGCTGTGCGACGTGCCAAGCCAACAAAATCAACCCCCACCGACAAAAGCCACACCTCTTCCCTATCACCACAGACCCCGACGCCGAACCATTTGAAGTCGTAACGATGGACTTCATCACAAAGCTACCCCCATCAAACGGATACAACTCTATCCTCACCATTACCGACCACGATTGTTCGAAAGCAGCCATCTTCATCCCATGTAATGAGACGATTACTGCGGAAGGAGTGGCACGGCTTTACCTCCACCACATTTATCCGCACTACGGCATCCCCCGAAAAATGATTACGGATCGAGACCCGCACTTCACGTCCGCCTTCATGAAGGACTTGTGTAAGACGCTGGGGATCCGCCAGAACATCTCCTCCGCATATCACCCGCAGACGGATGGGCAGTCAGAGCGCACTAACCAGTGGCTGGAACAATATCTCCGCCACTGGAGCAACGTGCAACAGGATAACTGGGCGGAAGCACTTCCAGTAGCGCAATTCGCGCACAACTCGTGGCCAAATGCCACAACCAAACATTCCCCATTCTCGTTGATCATGGGATGGGAACCATGTACCATGTGGACATCAAAACCCACATCAACTCCGTCCGTTGATCAACGATTAGAAGAGATGGGTGACAGACGCCAGCATGCGCAAGACTGTATCAAGCACGCGCAAGAGCTTATGGCGAAGAGGGGAAAGACACGCTTCATACCTTACCTAGAAGGCGCTCAAGTATGGTTGGAGGGGACGAACCTCCGGACCTTTTACCCCACCGCAAAGCTCGCTCTGAAACGCCACGGACCGTTCCGAATCAAGAAAGTCTTATCGGCGGTCTCGTACGAACTAGATCTTCCAAAGACGTGGAAGATACACCCCGTGTTCCATGCGAACCTCCTTACACCATACAAGGAGACGGAACTCCATGGAGCTAACTTCACGCGACCACCACCTGACCTCATAGAAGGTGAAGAAGAGTTCGAAGTGGAGCGCGTGTTACAATCTCGCCTTCATGGCCGAGGGCGCAAACTTCAATTCCTAATCCAGTGGCGGGGATTTCCCATGAGTGACAGCTCGTGGGAACCACTCGATAATGTCCGCCACGCACCTGACTTAATCGCCGAATTCTACCGGCAAAATCCTACCGCTGAAGGGGCTGGACGAAAGATATAAAAGATGCACCCCCACTGCCCACTCTCGTCGCCCATGATCATCCCCAGAAACCTCATGTCTGATACACCCGTCATCACCACTGTGCCCATTCGCCCCCCTTCCCAAATCATTCTCGATAACTTGACCGTCCCATCCCAAGAGGCTGGGATCCCGGACATGAACCCCGACACTGCATACACCCCGTACTCCCGAATCATTACTCCTCCCCCGCTGCCCGAGTTTACGCTCGACCCCGAAACCTCACTACCCACTATTGCCGAACCACCCGAGTCATCGGGGTCCTCTGGGTCAACGTCTCCGCCGCCTCTTGTCTCTCAGCCGACGCTTAGCACCCTGCACCAGTCGTCACTCCCGCTTCCCCCATTCCCACCTGGGATTGACCATGTGTTTACTCCCATTGCCACTGTTGAGCTCGCCGTCCCCGACCCACGCTACGCCCTCCTTGATGATGAAGACCCGGACACATCAGGAGAGCCGGGTATTCCCTATTTCCCTAACGATCCCACCTCCCCGCGCTTCTACCCGCTCATGATTGGAGAGCCGGGGAAGAAAGAAGTAGCGCGGTACATCTATTACCGCAAGGACTACCAGGAGGTGGTAGGGACGATGGGGAAGGGGGAGCCATGCTACGTCACGTCCATCTACCTACGCACCACCACAGCTAACCAGTTACCTCAACACGTGACAGACCAGCAGATAGACCTTTTCCACCCCCACGACCCTCGCCGCCTCGTCATTGACGAGGTCATATCCTCCCTGCATTATCCCGCACTCCACGCCGACGTCGCCCGCCTGCGTACCTGCTTGGAAGCCCGAGACGCGCTTAAGGTGCGACGGGACGACCTCCGCAGACTGGAGGCGGAGGCCGTCAAGGACCAGTTCCACCTGGACATGAATATGTCCAGCGTAAGAAAGCGGTTGCAGTACGCCCGCATTATTCCCCTCATTAGCGACCGATACGTCGAGATCATGACCAAACCCACACGACCCCGCCACTCATCGATGCCGCTGCCCCTGCGCGCGGATGGACCTGGCGAGATGCCGCTACCCCCACGGGAGGGAGGACCCTGCGAGATGCCGCGCCTTCAGGGGGAAGGCAGCACGCGTCATCGCAGGTGTTACGAGTGCAGGTCCAAAGACCACCTCGTACGAGACTGCCCCGAGCGAGGACGGCGGGACGCGTGTCAGTGGTGCGGCAGCCTCGCCCACCGCGTAGACGTTTGCCTTATAAGGCGAATGTCCCCGATGTCCGCCCGGTACGAGAATCCCACGCCGCGTACCCGCTGGTGTGGGAAGTGTCTCGACTGGAAGGCCACTCACGACGAGATCGATTGCCCTCAGTATGAGGGGTGCCGGAAGTGTGGCCGTAGAGGGCGCCACATGTTTTTACATTCTCATACCTGTCCCCGTTCCCCTTCTCCTGACCCGGCTACCGTTATCCCCGAAGAGGACTGCTACTATACCAGCGACTAGTCGAAGTCGTGGCGACTTCGAGTCTGATGGGGGGGTAATGTTATGATTTTTCCTTCGCTTCGGCCTCTTCCTTTTCGTCTTGTGACTCGCATTCGATGTCGACTTTCCATTGTACTTTTACGATACGATCCGCTTCGATCCGCGCCCCGGCTCTTATCTCGCGCCAAGCGCATGACCGTTACGACGCCCCGTGGCGCGACTTCCAGAACCCGCTAACAACTTCTGATCCACGCGTCGTCCCGCGGGATTCCCTTGTTCTCCTTTCATACTTTCCCCTTGTTAGCTCTCTAGGACCCGGATCCTAGGATCGCGCCATATGTTTGTCTCTGACAAACATCGTGTACTAGTATATAAGTCTCATGCTACCTAGCTTGTACGGTAGACTTGACTTCTTGTGTAATACCACACCGCTGTCTGTTCTCATGACCCGATCTCTTTGAGTCGCACCTTCGCTTGACTCCCCTGTTTCGCTCGCCGTTGCGCTTGAGCCTATTCCTGCTATTACCCTTGTGTCCACGGAGGCCAAGTGGTACTTGTTCACCATCGAACTAAGTCATAACTGACTTACGCACGTCCCATTACTGTCCGTGACTTAACCGAAGTACACGTCGTACTTAACGCCCCTGTGGTGGCGTTACACAACTCGTGGCCAAATGCCACAACCAAGCATTCCCCATTCTCGTTGATCATGGGATGGGAACCACGCACCACATGGACGTCAAAACCCACGTCGACCCCATCTGTTGATCAACGACTAGAAGAGATGGGTGACAGACGCCAGCACGCGCAAGACTGCATCAAGCATGCGCAAGAACTTATGGCGAAGAGGGGGAAGACGCGCTTCGTACCTTACATGGAAGGCACCCAAGTATGGTTGGAGGGGACGAACCTCCGGACCTTCTACCCCACTGCAAAGCTCGCCCCAAAACACCACGGACCGTTCCAAATCAAGAAAGTCCTATCAGCGGTCTCGTATGAACTAGATCTTCCGAAGACGTGGAAGATACACCCCGTGTTCCATGCGAACCTCCTTACACCATACAAGGAGACGGAACTCCATGGAGCTAACTTCACGTGACCTCCACCTGACCTGATTGAAGGAGAAGAAGAATTCGAAGTGGAGCGCGTGTTACAATCTCGCCTTCATGGTCGAGGGCGCAAACTTCAATTCCTGATCCAGTGGAAGGGATTTCCCATGAGTGACAGCTCGTGGGAACCACTCGATAACATCCACCATGCACCTGACTTAATCGCCGAGTTCTACTGGCAAAATCCTACCGCTGAAGGGGCTGGACGAAAGATATAAAAGATGCACCCCCTTTACCCACTCTCCTCACCCATGATCATCCCCGGAAACCTCATGTCCGATACACCCATCATCACCACTGTGCCTGTTCACCCCCCGTCTCAGATCATTCTTGAAAACTTAACTGTGCCGTCCCAAGAGGCTGGTATCCCGGTCATGGGATATGACACCTACACCCCCTACTCGCGCATTGTTACTCCGGAACCTTTGCCGGAATTCGTACTTGACCCCAACACCTCCCTGCCCACCATTACTGAACCGGCTGAGTCGCCGGAATCCCCTGAGCCAACGTCTCCACCCCCACTCGCTTCACAGCCCACGTTGAGCACACTCCACCAATCCGACCTCCCACTACCCCCATTCCCACCTGGTATAGACTACGTATTCACCCCTCGCCCTACAGTTGAGCTCGCAGTCCCTGACCGTCGCTACGCCCTCCTCGACAACGAGGATGAGGACAAGTCAGGGGAACCGGGCATCCCATACTTCCTTAACAACCCCACCTCCCCACATTTCCACCCGCTCATGATTGGAGAGCCGGGAAAGAAGGAAGTGGCACGGTACATCTACTACCGTAAGGACTACCAGGAGGTCGTAGGAACCATGGGCAAGGGGGAACCCTGCTATGTCACATCAGTCTACCTGCATACCGTTCAAGCTAACCAACTCCCACAACACGTTACAGACCAGCAGGTGGACCTATTCCATCCTCACGACCCTCATCACATAGTAATCAACAAGGTCATTTCCTCCCTCCACTACCCCGCGCTCCACACAGATGTCTCCCGACTGCGCACGCATCTCGAGGCGTGAGATGCACTTAAGGTGCACCGGGACGACCTCCGAAGGTTGGAGGCAGAGGTGGTAAAAGACCAATTCTGTTACGATTTTCCCCTCCTTCACCCCTCTTCACTCCCATCTTGTGACCCATGTTCCATACCGACTTTCCATTGTACTTTTACGATACGATCCGCTTCGATTCGGACCTCGGCTCTTATCTCGCGCCTAGCGCATGACCGTTGCGACGCCCCGTGGCGCGACTTCCAGAATCCGCTGACGACTTCTGATCCACGCGTCGTCCCGCGGGATTCCCTTGTTCCTTCTTTGTACGTTCCCTTTGTTAGCTCTCTAGGACCCGGATCCTAGGATCGCGCCATGTGTTTGTCCCTGACAAACATTGTGTACTAGTATATAAGTCTCACGCTACCTAGCTTGTACGGTAGACTTGACTTCTTGTGTAATACCACACCGCTGTCTACTCTCACGAACCGATCTCTTGAGTCGCACTTTCGCTTGACTCCCCGTCTTCGCTCGCCGTTGCGCTTGAGCCTGTCCTTGCTATTACCCTTGTGTCTACGGAGGCCAAGTGGTACTTGTTCACCCTCGAACTAAGTCGTAACTGACTTACTCCCGTCCCGTTACCGTCCGTGACTTAACTGAAGTACACGTCGTACTTAACGCCCCTGTGGTGGCGTTACATTAAGTCAAGTCTCTCACAGTGGCGACATCTAGTCGTGCCAGATCCCAGTTCCACCCAGAATACGTTACTCGGTTTACAACCGACGAGCTCTCCGATCGTATCTGTAACGCCACCAGCGGGGCGACGTCCATGGTTCAAAGTACCCGCAGCAGGTCTAGCAGAAGACGCGTTCGGCATTATCGGACAACGGCGATAATGGAGACTGATATCGGTCAAAGGCACACGCTCGAAGAGGCGAGGCGAGAACGGTGATGCACAGGATAAGGGGAAGGCTTAAAGCAAGGCAGAGCAGGGTTCCCAAGATACAAAGCTGGTATTGCTAAGTAAATCAAGTCTGGGGACTCGAGTACGAAGACAAGCCTGGTATATATACATGCAGGTACATAAGGTTCGTACTCAGCTAAGTCCGCTCTATCTGGGATCAGGGTCCGTGCGCGGTCATGGAACCTACTAGAAGGTCACATGCGTATGGCGCCATCGATCGTCATCGTTCTAGGTCAGTCGAGACTCCGGTCACGTGATCATACCGTCATGAGTCCAGACCACGCCTGAAGATCTCCCTAGCGCTCCGTAAGGTCCCGCTAGCGGCGTCTAGGCCATCGGGAGTCTCCGCCCGGCTAGGCGGTTCCTCCGGCCCGCGGTCCGTAGCGTCGGCGGTCGGGATTCGTAACAGTATCAAAGGAGCAGCTGTCTGGGCAGAGATTAACGGCGTTGAAGGATATTATATCTTCAACCCAGCGAAGAAAGAGTATCACCAGATCCATTACCTAGAGGACAAACGTCTCTGGGCTTACATCGATTACTCACCGAACGAACGAAGCTGGTACACCATCAAACCAGTACCGCTTGAGTTGAACGTTGGACCACTAAAGAGTCATAACCCGAAAGGAATTGACATTGACTCCGACCCCGATAATTCACCTAGTGTCTCGGTACCAACAACCACGTTCACCCCCTCCCTTTTCATAAACCCCCCAGAACTACCCGGTTCCCAACCTACACCCCAGTCCATGTCACAATCCCATGCCTCGGCCAGCACCACCCTTACCAGCGGAGGACCAGCTCCTTCTGGTAGTGGAGGCGCTCCTAGCGGCGGCCCGTCAGGTGGAGCAGCGGCTCCTGGAGGCGGAAGCGCAGCTCCTGGAGGAGGTCTCCCGGGTGGCGGCACTAGTGGAGGAGGTGCGCCAGGCGGTGGAGGAGGCGGCGCAGGTGGCGGAGGAGGCGGGGGCGGTGGAGCAGGTGGCGCTCCTATTCCCCCCGCCGGAGCCGCACCAGCCGCGATCCCGCCCGCACCCGGAGGACACGGACGATTAGGGGGGAACCCACCCCCCGAGTTCAACGGGGACCGAGAGAAAAGCAAGCAGTTCATGCTTGCGTTCAACTTATACCGAGAAATGAACCCCACCGTCGACCAACTTGCTATCCCCTACCCCCGCGCGATGACCTTTCTTTCATACATCCGCGGACCCCTTGTCGACGACTGGGTCACAGAGCAGTTCGCTTGGCTTGAGGACCAGCGAAACACAGGCGTTCTAATGACTGAAATGAACCTGTGGAACACCGTCCGTGATCGGTTTGTGCAGTCGTACACCGATACGGCGGAACGAACAAAAGCCCGGAAGAGTTTGCAAACTCTAACCATGAAGGGCGAAGATATCGACACTTATGTGGCTACGTTCTCCAACCTAGTCCACAAAGCCGGGTATAATCCCGATGAAGCTACCACACTGGACATGTTCCAGGACGGACTCCCAGACCAGTTAGTAATCAACGCCACACGCTTCCAACATCCGATCACATGGGATGATTGGAAGGCGGCCGCTCGTCTGCAGCAGGCTGAATACTTGGTTTTAAAGGACCGCCTGGGAAAGAACAGATCCCAACGTGGAAAGAAGAGCGGACACAGCCGAGAGCAGTGGGTCCAGGCTCTTAAACAGAACCGAAACCCAAACGCCATGGATGTTGGACGCGCCCGAGCCTCCGTGGCGCTTACCGACGGAGACCGGGCCCAGCTTCAGAAGGAGGGACGATGTTTTAAATGTCGTGCTCAGGGGCACCTGTCGCGTAACTGCCCACAAAAGGGAACGCGCGCGGCTACTACCTCCTCCTTCGGATCCCCCTCCGTTACCTCGACTCCAGACATATCAACTCCCACCATCACTACTGTCGCCGTATCTTCTAATCGCGTACTTTCGAATGAAGAACAGGCGGATGCGCAGATCGCTGCGATGAAAGCGCAGACCCAGGAGGTCAGGGACCTCATGGTGGACAAACTATTCGGGAAGGAGGGTTTTCCCGACGCTTGAACCCGGCGGCCTGGGCTAGAGCGTTAAATCTAAACGTGTACACTAGCAGATATCGATCCATGCGAATCCCAGTTCTGTTTAAATCTGCACACACGACGGCCGAACGACAAGTCCTAGTGGACTCAGGAGCAACCGACAACTTTATTTGTTCGACACTGCTCAAACGACTACAGATATCCACCCGAGATGTCTCGCATCCCATCCGCATTTGGAACGTGGATGGAACGAACAACCAGGACGGAGAGATCACGCAGTACACCGATCTCACCGTAAGAACAGGGAAGGAGACCAAGACGCTTCGTTTCCTAATCACGAACCTAGGAAGGGACGAAGTGATCCTCGGGTACCCTTGGTTCACGGCCTTCGAGCCACAGATACGATGGGGGGAAGCGACGTTGAACGAGGAGTTTCAACCAGTCGTCATTTCCAGCCTTCATCTGTCAGACGAAGCCACGCCTATGGAAGCATCCATAAGGGCGTTGGAGACGTATGAACTTGACGAGGAGGCGTGGGAACAGCTCATAGATGATGAGCGGGACCCCTGCATCACATTCCTACGAAAAACGACGACCGCCTCGGAGTTAGCCCAGCGCGAGGCGGCAAAACGACCCACACGCACATTCGAAGAACTGGTGCCTGCGGAGTACCGACGGCACCATAAAGTGTTCAGTGAGGAAGCGTCCCACCGATTCCCCCCCTCACGAGTGTGGGACCATGCCATTGACCTCCTCCCGAACGCCCCGCCAGCACTAGACTGTAAAGTATACCCGCTGGCACAAAACGAAGAAGAGGCGCTCACCACGTTCCTAACGGAGCAGCTTGACAAAGGGTATATCAGACCCTCCAAATCCGCTTACGCGTCACCATTCTTCTTTATCAAAAAGAAAGACGGAAAGCTGAGACCTGTCCAAGACTACAGGCGGTTGAACGAGATCACCGTCCGAAACCACTATCCCCTTCCCCTCATCCCTGAACTCATCGACCGCATACGAGGAGCCCGATTGTTCTCTAAACTCGACATTAGATGGGGCTACAACAACGTACGGGTCAAACCGGGGGATGAGCATAAGGCAGCGTTTAAAACGAACCGAGGACTGTTCGAACCCCTGGTCATGTATTTCGGCCTTACCAACTCCCCGTCGACCTTCCAAGCGATGATGGACTACATTTTCCGAGACCTTATCCTGCTCGGACTTGTAATCGTCTATATGGACGACATCCTAATCGCTACCGCCCTCGACCACGCCCAACACAGGAACGTGCTGCATGAGGTACTGCGCCTCTGCGAAGAGCACGACCTGTATGTCAAACCAGAGAAGTGCGAATTCGAGGTATTAGAAATTGAATACCTCGGACTCATCATCGGGCATGGGAACGTCCGGATGGATCCCGTTAAGGTACGGGGAGTCCTGGAATGGCCAGCCCCGAGAAGCCTTAGGGAAGTACGTGCCTTCCTCGGCTTCTGTAACTTCTATAGGCGGTTTATCCGAGGATTCTCCACCCTCGCCCGCCCGCTGCACGACCTCACAAAGAAAGATACCCCCTGGCGTTGGGACCAGGACCAGCAGGATGCGTTCAATAATATCAGACGAAGCATCGGCCGAGAACCCACACTCCTCTTCCCCGACCTCACGAAACCATTCGAACTCGAAGTAGACGCGTCCAATGTAGCCCTTGGGGCGGTACTTAATCAATTGGGACCTGACCAACGCATGCACCCGGTTGCGTTCCACTCCGAGTCGCTAACGGAAGCGGAACGCAACTACGACATCTACGACAGGGAACTGCTGGCGGTAGTTAAGGCGTTGCGAGCCTGGCGTACCTACCTGGTCGGCTCCCATCACAAAATTATCATCCACACCGACCACGCCAATCTGCAGTATTGGAAAGATCCCCGAAAGATCAGCCGAAGAGTGGCACGCGAGTTTTTGGAGTTATCAGAGTACAACTTCGTACTGAAGCATGTACCTGGTATAAAAAACGGTCGCGCGGACGCCCTCTCGAGACGAGCTGACTATGAACCCAGCGAGGAGGACAACAACGATGTAATCGTCCTCCCCGCTGACCGATTCATACGCGCGACCCAGATGTCAATGCACGACATGGACATCTGGACGCAGATTGCTCAAAATATGGACGAGAAAGCCGTCCTCACGTGGGTCGAACCCCACAACCTGAAAAAGCACCAAGGTCTCTGGTGGAAAGGAGACGCTCTCGTTGTCGTGGGCGACAACGATCTTAAACGGGGGGTAATTACCTTTTTCCACGACACGCCGAGCATGGGCCACCCAGGTATCGCAAACACGCTAGAATTGGTGCGACGCGACTACTGGTGGCCGAACATGCGGAGGGACGTGGAGGACTATGTCAAAGGCTGCGCGACGTGCCAAGCCAACAAGATCAACCCCCACCGACAAAAACCACACCTTTTCCCCATTACTACAGACCCTGACGCCGAGCCGTTTGAAGTCGTAACAATGGACTTCATCACGAAGCTACCCCCATCGAATGGATACGACTCCATTCTCACCATCACCGACCACGACTGCTCGAAAGCGGCCATCTTCATCCCATGTAACGAAACGATCACGGCGGAAGGAGTGGCACGACTCTACCTCCACCATGTCTATCCACACTACGGCATTCCCCGAAAGATGATCACGGATCGAGATCCACGCTTCACGTCTGCCTTCATGAAGGATTTGTGTAAGACGCTGGGAATCCGTCAAAACATCTCCTCCGCATATCACCCGCAGACTGATGGGCAGTCGGAGCGCACCTAACCAGTGGCTGGAACAGTACCTCCGTCACTGGAGTAACGTACAACAAGATAACTGGGCGGAGGCACTTCCAGTGGCGCAATTCGCGCACAACTCGTGGCCAAACGCCACAACCAAACATTCCCCTTTCTCGTTGATCATGGGATGGGAACCACGTACCACGTGGACGACGAAACCCACATCAACTCCGTCTGTTGACCAACGATTAGAAGAGATGGGTGACAGACGCCAGCACGCGCAAGACTGTATCAAGCACGCGCAAGAGCTTATGGCGAAGAGGGGGAAGACGCGCTTCATACCTTATCTAGAAGGCGCTCAGGTATGGTTGGAGGGGACGAACCTCCGGACCTTTTACCCCACCGCGAAGCTCGCACCAAAACGCCACGGACCGTTCCGAATCAAGAAAGTCTTATCGGCGGTCTCATACGAACTAGATCTTCCGAAGACGTGGAAGATACATCCCGTGTTCCATGCGAACCTCCTTACGCCATATAAGGAGACGGAACTTCACTGGAGCTAACTTCACGCGACCTCCACCTGACCTTATCGAAGGAGAAGAAGAGTTCGAGGTGGAGCGCGTGTTACAATCTCGCCTTCATGGCCGAGGGCGTAAGCTTCAGTTCCTGATCCAGTGGAAAGGGTTTCCCATGAGCGACAGCTCGTGGGAACCACTTGATAACGTCCGCCACGCACCTGACCTAATCGCCGAATTCTATCGGCAGAATCCTACCGCCGAAGGGGCTGGACGAAAGATATAAAGGACACACCCCTTCGCCCACTTTCGGTCGCCCATGATCATCACAGAAACTCTCATGTCTGAAACACCTCTCGTCACCACTGTGCCCGTCCGCCCCCCTTCTCAGATCATCCTCGACAACTTGACTGTCCCGTCCCAGGAAGCTGGGATCCCGGACATGAACCCTGACACTGCCTACACTCCATACTCCCGAATCACTACACCGCCCCCACTGCCTGAGTTTACGCTTGACCCCGGGACCTCTTTACCCACCGTTGTCGAACCGGCGGAGTCGTCGGAATCTTCTGGAACGACACCCCCGCCACCACTTGTCTCGCCACCAACGCTCAGTACTCTACACCACCCGTCACTTCCCCTCCCTCCATTCCCACCGGGAATCGACCACGTTTTTACCCCCATTCCCACCGTTGAACCCGCTATCCCCGACCCGCGCTACGCCCTCCTTGACGACCAAGACCCGGATACGTCGGGAGAGCCAGGCATCCCCTATTTCCCTAACGACCCCACCTCCCCGCGCTTCTACCCGCTCATGATTGGCGAGCCGGGGAAGAAAGAAGTGGCGCGGTACATCTACTACCGCAAGGACTACCAGGAGGTGGTAGGAACGATGGGGAAGGGGGAGCCGTGTTACGTCACATCCGTCTACTTGCGTACCGTCACGGCTAACCAGTTGCCCCAACACGTGACGGACCAACAAGTAGACCTCTTCCACCCTCACGACCCTCGCCGACTCGTCATCGACGAGGTCATCTCCTCCCTTCACTACCCCGCCCTCCATGCCGACGTCGCCCGTCTGCGCACGTGCCTGGAAGCCCGAGACGCACTTAAAGTGCGACGGGACGACCTTCGCAGGCTGGAGGCGGAGGCCGTCAAAGACCAATTCCATTTGGACATGAACATGTCCAGTGTAAGAAAGCGGTTGCAGTACGCCCGCATCATTCCCCTCATCAGCGACCGATACGTCGAGCTCATGACCAAACCCACTCGCCCCCGCCACTCATCTGAGCTCCGCGCCGACAGCGCGGATGCCATGCCTTTGCCGCCGCGTACGGGAGGACCTAGCGAGATGCCGCGCCTTCAGGGAGAAGGCAGCACGCATCGTCGTAGGTGTTACGAGTGTCGGTCCAAGGACCACCTCGTCAGAGATTGCCCCCAACGAGGGCGGCGAGACGCGTGCCAATGGTGTGGCAGCCTCGCCCATCGCGTGGACGTCTGCCTCATAAGGCGACTGTCCCCGATGTCGGCTCGGTACGAGAATCCCACACCGCGCACTCGCTGGTGTGGGAAGTGTCTCGATTGGAAGGCGACTCATGACGAGATTGACTGCCCTCAGTATGAGGGATGCCGTAAGTGTGGCCGTCGGGGACGCCACATGTTCTTACGTACTCACACCTGTCCCCGCTCCCCCTCTCCTGACCCCGCTACGGTTATTCCCGAAGAGGACTGTTACTATACCAGTGACTAGTCAAAGTCGTGGCGACTTTGAGTCTGACGGGGGGGTAATGTTACGATTTTCCCCTCCTTCGCCCCTCTTCACTCCCATCTTGTGACCCATGTTCCATACCGACTTTCCATTGTACTTTTACGATACGATCCGCTTCGATTCGGACCTCGGCTCTTATCTCGCGCCTAGCGCATGACCGTTGCGACGCCCCGTGGCGCGACTTCCAGAATCCGCTGACGACTTCTGATCCACGCGTCGTCCCGCGGGATTCCCTTGTTCCTTCTTTGTACGTTCCCTTTGTTAGCTCTCTAGGACCCGGATCCTAGGATCGCGCCATGTGTTTGTCCCTGACAAACATCGTGTACTAGTATATAAGTCTCACGCTACCTAGCTTGTACGGTAGACTTGACTTCTTGTGTAATACCACACCGCTGTCTACTCTCACGAACCGATCTCTTGAGTCGCACTTTCGCTTGACTCCCCGTCTTCGCTCGCCGTTGCGCTTGAGCCTGTCCTTGCTATTACCCTTGTGTCTACGGAGGCCAAGTGGTACTTGTTCACCCTCGAACTAAGTCGTAACTGACTTACTCCCGTCCCGTTACCGTCCGTGACTTAACTGAAGTACACGTCGTACTTAACGCCCCTGTGGTGGCGTTACACCTCTGGATCAAGCATAGTGATGCGCTGCTCAAGAGTCTTGAGGGTGTTGGAGGTGCCAACCACTCCAATGTCGTGCACAATGTTGCACACCTTGGGAACAATAGTATCTCTGGGTGAGGGTGTTCCAACACCTAAATGATCTGCAGGCTGGCCAATGACCTGATGGCAACACCAATGCGCCACCAGCGTGTCTCTGATTCAAGCAAGGATCAGAACCCAAAACAGTACAGTACCAGTACATCAGCGGGACCATCACCGCGCACACGCTTCTGTACATGCCAGTTTGGCACTCCGGCCGGGTGTGAATGATGCCCCATTCGTGTCCGGTAGCGATTTCGGGAAACATTCTCCGATTCACCCACGCAACACAAGAGTGCCCATCCGGGAATGTGACGTAGTTTTGGAGTCGAGTTTGAGAGGTGTCTCGGTTCTCGGTCTCATAACTCACGCCCGGATAAAGGAGGATCATCGCTTCGTTCGAGCCTGCTCGGAAGTCGTAGCTGACGGGCCCTTGGTGGGCCCGATGAAGCCGCGGGCCTGGAGAGAACACTTAATTCTA
>JAKEYF010000519.1:0-33413 GCA_021527775.1 Lactarius sanguifluus
CTCCAGTTCAGTCTCCCTCAAAATAAGTCTCAATTCGACGTACCGGAGGAATATTGAATATAGGGAGACCTCCGGCTGTCGTCACCACAAGACTTAGAGAAATAAATCTCTCGGGAATGCGATAGGCTAGCTCTGTGAACGCCAACAATGTCAGAACTAAGACAGATTTGGGCCACTAACGCACCTTGTGCAATCATACCACCCAGCGATAGTCCAACAAGATGGACACTACGGCTCTCGGTCCAACCGATGAAATCGAGCAGTATGATGGCATCTTCCGCCATGGCACTTGTCCTGAAGTTGGAATGTACGATGAAGCAAATCATTGGCCTCGGTCGAATGGAGCAGCCGATGAAAGTACAGACGAGTATGGCCCCATTGGAGTGTCGCTGTTCCCTACGCCTCTATTATCGAAAACGAGAATGGAGTATTGCGGTAGCCGACCAAAGTGTTTCACTTGTGCAGCCCATGAGTTTGCGGTAACATTTAGTCTATGGAGGCATCGTCTCAATTGCGAGAAGAAAGACGAAGCAGACATAATGCTCGCCCTGTGATGAAGACTACTTTGACAGGTCCTGTGCCGTGTTGTTCGAAATACAGAGAATGACTTTCCAGAAATGGATCCTGGGCCCTCAATTTCGTCACAGGACAGAGACCCTTGCGAGTGCAGGTAGCTGGGTCGTGAATACTCAGGCCAGTTACGCCGCCAGTAGTCGTCATGACGGTTTGCGAGTAACTTAATGGAGTGAGTCCACGTGACCGTGAGTAAATGTATATTAGGATCCATCTAGCCTCGCCTGGCCCTCGAGGAATACTCGTTCCAAAAGCGTATTGAATCTCTCTACACGCTGCATGTCCCGTTTCCTTCCACACCACGTACTCTGCCTCAGGCATGTACTTACTTAGATATGCCAAATTTGATGGCCGCACCAAATGATCCTGATCTCCAGTCAAGATCAATACCTTGGGGATGGTTGTCGATATTTGCGCGAGACGCTTGGCTCCCACATGGTGCGTGAACCCCGCCCACGTCTGCGAGATAGCCCCGAGGGGCTTTTGGATGCATGTTACGGCTGCGAGTTCATTATGATGCTTGCGGGGCATCAACACGATGGTCGACTTCACTTAACTGAGCACGCACCATGATTTGAACTTCACGGTTTGTCCTGCCCTCAGGATCATTTTCGGATTTCGCATCCAACCACGAAGAGTTGTAACAGCTCTCCATAATGAGGGGAGTGCGCCTCTTTGGGTCCTTGATGAATGGTAACCTGGTTTCAGTTTCAGATGTCCGTGTACACCACCTCGTTGCATTATACCTTAGGATCTTCTTCAATCCGAACCACTACTCACAATTCCAGTAAAGCCTCTCTCTTAAAATAAGTCTCAATTTGACACACCGGAGGAATATTGAATATAGGGAGACCTCCGGCTGTCGTCACCCCCAAGCTCAGAGAAATAAAATCTCTCGGGAATGCGATAGGCTAGCTCTGTGAACGATCCAACAACGTCGGAACAGACAGATTTGTCCCACTAACGCACCCTGCGCAATCTACCGCCCAGCGATAGTCCAACAACATGGACACTGCGGCTCTCGGTCCAACCGATGAAATCGAGCAGTGCAATGACGTCTCCCGCCATTGAACTTGTCCTGAAGGTTTTTATTGGCATATTACGGAACGAGGAAGCAGGTCGTCAGGCTCGATCGAATGGGGCAGACGATAAAAGGACAGACGAGTACGGCCCCTTTGGAGTGTCGCTGTTCCCTGTGCCTCTATGATCGAAGACGAGAATGGTGTATTGTGGGAGTCGACTAAAGTGTTTCACTTCTGCAGCCCATGAGTTTAAGCTAGCATTTAGTCTGTAGAGCCATCGTATTAATTGTGATAAGAAGGATCGTGTAGACATGATGCTTGCCCTGTGATGAAGACTACTTTGACAGGCCCCCTGCCATGCTGTTCGAAGTACAGAGAATGTCTTTCCAGAGGCGGGTCCTGGCCTCTCGGTTTCGCCACAGGACAGAGACCTTTGCGCGTGCAGGTGGCTGGGTCGTGAATAGTAAGCCATTGCTGCTGGGGAGCGCCATGACCGGTAGTCGTGAGTGGGTGAGTACTGAGTGAATACTGCCGGACCTGGTGGTGCCGGTGATGCTTTGTTGCTCTGATGTTTTCCGGGTCATTCAAACCTGCGATCATATCGTTATTCTCTTCCGTAGGCAGCGAGCCGCTCTGTCTTTGGTCATTGAAGAGGGACCCGTCCCTTCCAGCCGACTCGTTTGCATGTTTCCTCAACGACTCGGAGTCTACTCTAGCGCCACCAGATCCAGCCGTGCTTATATCCCCTCACCCGGTCGCGGCGGACAGCGGCGATGGACAGGCTAACCATTCTCAGGGAATGGGATATACGCTTACTCAGACCGTTTTACATCTGCAGTCGCCTTCCCTAGCGACGACTTACCTGCGATGTCCCCCACACAGTGGGGGTCGTGTCCACATGGGTCGTGAAGGTGACCTGGGCCTGAAACACCCCTGGGTACACGTTCAAGTGCGGAACATAGGCCGACCGTGGTCCTTTGAGTTAGGCCTAGTCGACCTGGCGGGGAAGGAGGGTGTTGTACGATGTTCGACGTTCCAGGTAGATCTCGTCTTTCCGCCGTATATCTTCAGAAGTCTCGATCGCAGCAGAGGTACTGGAGACAAGAATATGCGCTCAGGGGAGCATTTTCATCCTTATCTCTCCGGCAATGTATTTCGGTCCCACTGACAGATTTTCGCTTGTAGAACGAACCCGTACTCAAGTTGACCTCTCCTCCATTACTTCACCTCCCGCTGTCATTCCCCTCGGCTTCTACGACTCCTTTAACTTCGTGGTCTACCCTATCGTTACATCTCCCTACACTCCTTTCTCATTTCTCTTCGCGCGCACTAATACAGAATTCACATGACGAGGAGGAAGATGCAAGGCTCTACGATATTGAGCTTCCCAACGCGAGGTTCTCCTACACATCCTATGTTAAGGTCTACGCGACGTGCCGACTAAAGAGGATATGGTTTAGCGAAGAAGATTCGTCCCAGAGGCTACCATGGGAGTTTGAACTGTATGCGGAGAAATGAATTTGCACCCTGTTTTCCTATCATAGATCTGATCATTCCCCTCACAAACCTGCCGCCGGCTGTCCATTTCTACCATCCGTCCATAGTATCGTGTAATGAGTCTACATCACCCCTACTTCCAGTCGCGCTGTCTGGCCCTGCCTCGCATGTGATACTTTCTTTCTGCGTAATACATAAAGTAGGCTCTACTGATGCCACCGGGCGCATGTCCCCCGCACGAGGGAAAAGACGCTCGATCGCTGCCGACTCGCGTGCGAACCCCTCACGAATTGGTAGTATCACTAGATGAAAGCGACCGGCCAAACGAACACGTCGCCTGAGACATGCACTGATCCATGCGGCATGCTCGAGTTCATACACGACATCCGCACCAAACATTTCATCAAACTGGACATCAAAGGGTGCCTCGAGTGCGTTTGCAATGTCTGCGACCTCTTGCCAGTCCAGAAAATGAGCAGATACCAGCGGTAGACCGTGGAAGTCAGAGCAGAAATTGTTGTTCTCGATGTTCGGTCTGAGGTTCTCCAGCGCGAGCGGGCGAAAGTCAGACGCGACGATCTCCGCACGACTGAAGCGGTAGGATTTTGCGTGACGCTGACAAGCCCCGTCTCAGTACCGGGCACGCGCACCGCGCCACCGAACCCGAACCACGCAGGGTTCCTCCGCGATCATCTCCGCCGGCACACACACGCTCCCCCACGTCTGCGCCATGACGTTCCCAAAGTCGTCGCCCCGCAGCGCGGCATCGGTAAACTACACGCGCACGCCGCGTATGTACGCGCGTGCTTGCCTGCAGAGGTGGCGCACGCGCAGATGGCCAGGAGTGCGGCTGCGGACTGGACGAGCGTCTCTACGGCGTCCCCGTGGTGGTGGCTCGCGCGATGAGCGCGGTCAGGCACCGTATTGCGTACGCGTGCTCTAACGCATCGGCGCGGACCGCCTCCCAAGACACGGTCGTGTCGCTTGGCCCAGTGTCGGTGTTGTGGGCGGGTCCTCCTCCTCTTCGACACGCCCCGCGCGTGACGCGCCGGGAGCCGCATATTTCGGGATTGTAGATGGCCTGGAGATATTGGATGGCTTTGCGCCACAGCCCAACGGGTACCGTGCCGAGAGCCTTAATGGGGGAAAGCCACGAGGTTAGAGGGAGAACGACGACTGCCATCATATCGATTCGTCGACGAGGTAGCCAGTAGCACAGTGGTTGCCGGTGCTGAGAAAGCACTAGAGACTGGAAAGCACTAGAGACGAGACACCGTGTACGGTCACTGGCCCGGGTGATTTTTCGCGTGAATCTGTTCCGTTGCTGCCATCCACCATTACCATCATCATCGCGGGTAAATGGACCTCAGTTATATCGCAGCCCCGATGGTAAATTGATCGGACACCCCGTGTCGTGCTCTCGTCCACATGGACTTCTTTCGGATCCTGACTATCTCGCGTTCCACCGCCCGATTACTAATATCGTCGTGGGAATTTATATCATAACAAATAACGTGATCTATTAGGCCTCTATCTAGACTAGACACTTGCCCGGCCCCCAAGGAAAACTCGTTCCAAGAGCGAATTGAATCTCTCTGCGTGTTGCAAATGCACAGCATGTCCCGTTTCCTTCCATACCACGTACTCTGCCTCGGGCATGTGCTTACTTAAATATGTCGAATTTGATGACCTCACTAAATGATCCTGATCTCCGGTCAGGATCAATACCTTGGGGATGGCCTTGGATATCTGTGCGAGACGCTCGGCTTCCACATGGTGCGTCAACCCCGCCGACATCTGTGAGACAAGCCCGAGGGGCTTTGGGGCGCGTGTCATGGCTGCGCGTTCATCATATAGCTTGCAAGGCATCAACACGACAATCGACCTCACTTTATAATTACTGACCACGCACCACGATTTGAACTTCACGGTTTGTCCTGCCCTCAAGATCGTTCTCGGCTCTCGCATCCAACCATGAAGAGCTGAAACTCATCTCCACACTGATGGGAGTACGCCTCTCTTGGTCCTTGATGAATGGTAACCTAGTTCATTTTTAGATGTCCGTCATGTACGCTACCTCGTTGCATTACTGTATACCTTAGGATAGTCTTCAATCCGAGCCACTACTCACGATTCCAGTTCAGTCTCCCGTGAAATATGCCTCAATTCGACACACCGGAGGAATATTGAATATAGGGAGACCTCCGGCTGACGTCGCCGCAAGGCTCAGAGAATTAAATCTCTCGGGAATACGATAGGCTAGCTCTGTGAACGATCTAATGATGTTGGAACCAAGACGTATTGGGTCACAACGCACCCTGCGCAATCATACCACCGAGCGATAGTCCAACAACATGGACACTACGGCTCTCGGTCCAACCGATATAATCGAGTAGTACAATGGCATCTTCCGCCATGGCACTCGTCCTGAAGTTTTTGATAAATTACATAACGAGGAAGCAGGTCCGAGTCGTCAGCCTCGATCGAATAGGCCAGACGATAAAGGACAGACGAGTACAACCCCTTTGGAGTGTCGCTGTTCCCTGTGCCTCTATTATCGAAGACGAGAATGGAGTATTGTGGGAGTCGACCAAAGTGTTTCACTTGTCCAACCCATGAGTTTAAGCCGTCATTGATTCTGTAGAGCCATCGTATAATTGTGATAAGAAAGGATCTGGACATGATGCTCGCCCTATGATGAAGACTACTTTGATAGGCCCCGTGCCATGCTGTTCAAAGTACAGAGAGTGAGCTTCTAGAGGTGGGCCCTGGCCTGTCGATTTCGCCACAGGGAAGAGACCCTTGCGGGTGCAGGTGGCTGGGTCGTGAATAGTAAGCCATTGCTGCTGAGGTACGTCCTGGCCGGCAGTCATGACGGTTTGTGGATGAGTGAGTACTGAGTGAATCCATGTGATTGTGAATGAACACGAACGAAGCCAGGCCACTGTTACTGCTGGACCGGGTGGTGTTCGGGTTAGCCTGTCTCGACTCGAGGTCCGGGTCAATGAGGTCTCGTATACTTAGTCACTAGTCACTAGTCATTGATGTGCTCCATCATGATGGGACCGTCCAAAGACAGAGTGGTTCGCTTCCGGTGGAAGAGAGCAATGATACAATCACAGATCGGGAACACATCAAGGGTCTGTTCGGTGCAGAGAATGCGGCATCACGATGCAACGTGAGAATGCATTCTGTACCCCGGGGGAATGAGCTACGCCAAGGCCTCTTTGCCCTCGGTGCGATGCTCCCTGGTGCACGTGTCCCTTCCTGCCGATTTGTTTGCATGTTTCTTCAACGACGCGGAGGGCGACACCAGATCCAGCCGTGTTCACCTCCCCTCACCTCGTCGCGGCCAGACTGCGGCGACTCGGATGGGCTGGCGAACAATTCTCAAGGAATGGGACATACGCTCATGCAGTCGCCTTCTCTAGCGACGACTTCCTGCGATATCCCCCCACAGTGAGGGTCGTGCCCACATAGGTCATGAAGGTGAAACACGTGTGGAACATAGGTCGTTTGTGCGATGTTCGACGTTCCAGGTAGATCTCCTTGTAGATCTCGTCTTTGACTTGAGCTTTTTTATCCTTGTCTTTCGACAAATAGCCTAGTATTTTCTGACAAATATTTTGGTTCGGTTTCTGCCTGCAGAACGAACTCGTGCTCAAGTTGACCTCTCCTCCGTTGCGTTCACTTCCCCGCTGTCATTTCCCCCGGATTCTACGACCCCTTTAACTTCGTGGTCCACCCTACCGTGATATACACTCCTTTCTCCTCTCTCTTCGCGCGCGTTAGTATAGAATTTACGTGGTTTCCTAAACCTGATCATTCCTCATGTGAACCTGCTGGCTGTCCATATCTACCATCCGTCCATTGCATCGTGTAATGAGCATACTCTACATCACCCCTACTTCCGGCTGTGCCATCGGGTCCTGCCTCACATATGATGCTTTCTTTCTGTGTGATACATAAAGTAGGTTCCACCCAGTGCATGTCTTCCACACGAGGGAAAAGACGCTCGATCGCTGCCGACTCGCGTCCGAACCCCTCGCGAATTGGTATCACTAGATGAAAGCGACCGGTCAAACGAACAAGTCGCCTGAGACATGCGCTGATCCATGTGGCATGCTCGACTTCATAAACGACATCCGCACCAAACACTTCATCAAACTGGACATCAAAGGGCGCTTCGAGTGCGTTTGCGGGGTCTGCGGCCTCTTGCCAGTCCAGAAAATGAGCAGATACCAGCGGTAGACCGCAGGAGTCGGGACAGGGGTTATTGTTCTCGATGTTCAGTCTGAGGTTCTGCAGCGCGAGTGGGTGAAAGTCCGACGCGACGACCTCCGCACGGCCGCAGCGGTCGAGGATTTTTCCGATCGTGAGGCTGACAAGCCCCGTCCCAGCACCGAGCTCGAGCACGCGCACCATTGCCGCCGCCGCCTCGGGTGGACCGCTGCCCAACCCGAACCGCGCAGGCTCCTCCACGATCATCTCCGCCAGCACGCAGGCGCTCCCCCACGTCTGTGCGCCGACGCTCCCAAAGTCATCGTTACGCAGCGCGAGGTCTGTGAGCTGCACGCGCACGCTGCCGCCGAACGCGTACGTACGCGTGCGCGTGCCTGCGGAGGCGGCGCCCGCGCAGATAGCCAGGAGCGCGGCTGCGGACTGGACGAGCATCTCTACGGCGTCCGCATCCGCGTGGGTGGTGGCTTGCGCGATGAGCGCGGTCAGCCATCGTATTGCGTACGCGTGCTCGAACGCATCGACGCGGACCGCGTCCCAAGATGCGGTCGAGTCGCTCGGCCCAGTGTCGGTATTGTGGGCGGGCCGTTCTCTTCGACACGCCCCGCGCGAGACGCGCCGGGAACCGCAAATTTCGGGGTTGTAGATGGCCTGGAGATATTGGATAGCCTCGTGTAACAGTCCGACGGGTATCGTCCCAAGAGCCTTGATAGGGGGAAGCCGTGAGGTTGGAGGAAGAACAACGACTGCCGTCATTCCGATAACTCGACGAGGTCGACAGTAGCACGGCGGTTACTGGTGCGGGGGGGAAGTCAGAGACGAGATCAATGAGATCGTGCACGCCGTACGGCCCGGGTGACCCGAATATTTGCATTTGTTCATCCGCCCACTGTATAACCTCACTCAACTTGGACCTCAGTTACATCACAGCGCCGATGGTAAACTGATCGCCCCGTTTCATCCACCGGCAAGGGGCAACGCTAACGTACAGAAATGTTCAAACCGTGTTACGTTCGGCCCGGAAGTGGACACTGACGTCAAGGGTATGGCACCGCGTCAGCAGTATATCGTCATGGACTTATGAGATCAGTCAGCCGGGTAAGCTCCGGCGCATGTGATGGTGTACGATAACGGATCGGATCATGACTCGTAGTGACTCATACTAGGATAGCCGTACTAGGGTTCACGGTACTTACGCTATTGGCTAGTACGGATTGGAGCGGCGCTTGAAAGCCCGCGTGTAACTGTATAAGTAAAGGGCTGTGAAGACCAAGAACGGCATCTTGGTCTTCTTCCAATACCACTATCGGTTCTTCGCTCTATAGGGATCTCCCCCTTTAAGTGAGTCGTCCAGCATACCCTCGAGACCAAGGGGTTCCCTGTGACTTATCCCAACGTTCCCTTCGTGGGCAGTGGATTATCCTCTCGACGCTATCTATCACAAAGTCTTCTTCTACCTCAACGAACGCGTGGCATCCCCCTACGCTACCCTCTACATCATCGATCACCACACGTGGGACGAACTCGAGACTTCAGACACTATCCCTATCGGCGTACAACAAGGAGACGACCTCCACGCATATCGAGGATTAGCAGGAGAGTTATTCCCGCACCCTCAGTTCTACCCGCAGAGCAGAGTCAATCGCCTCTACTATCCTCTCTCTAGATTCGCCACCACCCAAGAAGCCTAAGTCAGGCAAACGTCCGTGGTAGACGTTACATTAAGACCAAGATCCACCGTGGCCAATCTTCAGACGACCAAGGACTACTGGGTACCATTCAGGCCCTACCATATCGACAGAAGAGGAGAACGAAACGTACCCAAGAGATATCTACAATCCGCATTTTGGAAAGACGACGCAGAGGATCCAGGCTACGTCACCTATTACTATAACCGACAGAATCAGCAACAGATCATACCAGTAGAGTTCAACTTCGAGAACACCTGTTGGACCGAAATCAAGTGGGACGATCTTCACAACAAATACCAAATAACACGACCCGCAACCTCCAGTCTCAACCTCGACATCACAGTCAACAACGTAACAACCAGAGATCAGTGGGGTATCATCGACGGACAAGAAGAAGAACCAATCCGATCCCCCACACCTAAAACCCCAGCGCAATCTCCATCAATCGCAAGCAACCCCGAAGAAATTCGGATCATCAAGAACGAGACCGAAGAAACCACCCTAGAGGAACTCGCTAAGTCTATCCCCACCAACATGTCTCAAACAATTACCCAAGAGACCCACGCCAGAACCGCACTGTTCAATGAACCAAAGAAACAAGAACTCCCGGGAGGCGACCCGGAAGGAGGAAACGACGGAGGAGGAGGAGGAGGAGACGACGGAGAACAACCCATCAATACCACCGCAACTCCCAACAATGCGACCACTGACAAATTCATAGGAAAAGAACCAATGGTGTTCACAGGAGACCGCGACAAAGCAGAAGCGTTCCTCACCCAGTGGAAACGATATGTAGGGGTCAACTTCGCAAATCGGAGCCTGCAAATCCCATATGTCAAAGCCATGATGTTCCTCACCTACATCCAAGGACCATTGGTCGACGAATGGACCACAGAAACCCAGAAGTGGCTTGACGGTCACATCGACCGCTACGACACGTGGCTATGGGCTGGAGTAGAGCTCGCCTTCAAAAGACAGTTCCGCGACAATATGGAACAAGAGAGAGCCAGACTAGAACTGGACAGAGGATTCAGGATGACAGGAACAGACATAGATGGCTACGTCACTAAATTCGAGAAACTGGTCCGACAGGCTGACTACCGTCTAGACGAACCCCTAGTCTTGGACAAATTCACCAGGGGACTACCAATGGACCTCTACCGAAACGCATACCAGTTCCACAGCCCCCATAGCTACCAACAATGGAAAGTCGCAGCCATCGAGCAACAAAAGCGCTACATCCACATGAAGGCCAGAACGGACGGATTTGGGAGACAACCACAAACCAACACGCGCCCTAAACAAGGGCAACCGGCGCGTTTCCAACCTCCCACAAGGCAACAAGGATGGCAGCAATACCGCAACCACCCAGACGCGATGGACACCACCCCAGGGAGAATCCGCGCTAGAGTCGCAGGATCAGAAGAAGCGAACCCCAATAACCCCCAAGAGTGGAGAGACTATACTCAAGGACGACCACCATTCGCACCTCGGGGAGGGTTCCTGAGCAGAGGACGTGGAGGACGAGGAATATTCAATAGCAGGGACGTCACCTGCTATAACTGCAACCAGAAAGGTCACTTCTCACGAGAATGTACGCAGCCACGCCAACCGCGCAACCGCGGAACGCTCCAAGGAAGAACCGCCTACATCGAGGAAGTACCCTCCGCTCCACAGAGCGTTGTAGGGGAACCGCTCATCAACCTCGACGAACCCGCAAACAGCGGTACCACCTCCCAACAACGGGTCGAGGATATAATGGGCAGGATCGCCAACCTAGAGGAGGAAGGAAGAGAAATGTTCGCCAGAAATATGGCAGGGAATCCGGATTTTCAGGACGCCTGAACCCAACGGCCTGGGTGAGGGCAGTCAATTGTAACTCATCGTTCATAACGCGCTATCGATCTATGCATGTCCCAGTTTCGATCCGCACGAGTTACTTCATGGCCGAAAAGAAAGCACTAGTCGATTCCGGGGCAACAGACAATTTTATACACCCGGACTTCGTCAAAAGAATGCGTCTAGGAACCAAAGAACTAGAACGCCCCCGAAACATCTGGAACATAGATGGAACACACAATAAAGGAGGGAAAATCACCCACTACCTAGACCTAAACATCCAAACTGACGGAAAACAGAAGGATATTAGGTTTTTAGTAACCAACGTAGGAGGGGAAGACCTCATACTTGGATATCCCTGGCTAGCCATGTTTCAACCAAGGATTCAATGGGCAACAGCCACTCTAGACACCAAACAATACCCTATCATACTACGAACGACAAATCCCCGACGCAATAACCTAACCGAAATACGACGACTTATTACCCAGTACACGGACAACACTAACGAACAGATATACCGAGAACTGGAAGAAGAGTCGCTCCCAATACACCTTCGAACTACGGCAACAGAACTGGCAATATCGGCACAACAATACACGGAAAAGAAGGAAATACCAGCGGAATACCAAAGACACGCAAAAGTATTCAGCGAAGAAGAATCCCACAGATTCCCCCCTTCCCGACCATGGGACCACGCCATCGAACTCAAACCTGACGCACCGGACACCATCGATTGCAAAATATACCCGGTAAACCAGGCGGAAGATAAAGCACTGAAAGAATTCCTGGACGAACAACTGGCTAAAGGATACATACGACCCTCCAAATCTCCGTACGCATCACCTTTCTTCTTTGTCAAAAAGAAGGACGGAAAACTACGCCCGGTACAGGACTATCGAACCTTGAACAAATGGACCATACGCAACCAATACCCACTCCCGTTAATACCAGAGCTAATCGCAGACCTCAGCGGGGGATGGATATTCTCCAAATTCGACGTACGATGGGGGTATAACAACATCTTGATCAAGGACGGAGACCAGGAGAAAGCGGCATTCAAAACCAAACACGGATTCTTCGAACCACTGGTAATGTACTTCGGAATGACCAACTCCCCGTCCACGTTCCAAACGATGATGAACCATATATTCAAACCCCTCATCGACTACCATGAAACAAAGGGAACAATAATCCGAGTATACATGGACGACATTGGAGTCGCAACAGCCTCAACGGAGCAAGCACACACCGAGGCGGTACACGACATACTGGACCTACTTGAACAACACGACCTATACCTAAAACCGGAAAAATGCACCTTCCACTCTTCTTCCCTCGATTACCTGGGGGTAATCATTGAAAAGGGGGTGATTCGCATGGACCCCGTCAAAATTTCAGGCATCAAAGAATGGCCAACCCCAAAAACCGTAAAGCAAGTACGATCCTTCCTCGGATTCTGTAACTTTTACCGCGCCTTCATCAGAAATTTTGCCACACACGCACGACCCCTCAACAAACTAACTCGAAAAGACACGGAATGGCAATGGGGAACAGAACAACAACAAGCATTCGACAAACTCAAAAGCCTAGTAACGAGCGAACCAGTACTCAAACACCCGGAACTAGACAAACAGTTCGAAATGGAAGTAGACGCCTCAGGATACGCAGTGGGAGCGGTACTCCTCCAACGAGATGAAAACAACAAACGACACCCCATCGCATTCTACTCAAACACTCTGAACGCCGCCGAAAGGAACTATGACATCTACGACCTGGAACTCCTAGCAATCGTGAAAGCCCTACGCAACTGGCGACAATACCTCGCCGGCTCACCACACAAGATCAAGGTTTTCTCCGACCATATGAACCTGCTGTACTGGAGATCCCCGCAAAAGATCAGTAGACGAGTAGCAAGGGAAGTGCTGGAACTATCAGAATACGACGTCGAAATTCACCACATCAAAGGCACAGCAAATGGCCGAGCAGATGCTCTATCACGACGACCGGACTACGACCAGGGGGAAAACGACAACGAACACGTCACAGTGCTGCCAGACCACATCTTCGTCCGAGCAAACGCAATCGATACCACAGAAAATCCCACTCGCACAAAACCAACGATCGACACTCTAGAAATGGGAACGACACATCCAGTATACGCCCAGGAGGAACAAACGATCAAGAAATGGGTAGATCCGCATAAGCTCAAAAGGATCGAAGGAACGTGGTACAAAGACGGAAGACGCGTGGTAACGGGAGATCTACACGAACGAAGGCGCATCATTCAGGTACATCATGACCCACCGGTACACGGACACCCAGGGATCAGCCGAACAATCAAAATGGTGGAACGGTACTACTGGTGGCCGGGTCTACGACAGGAAACCCAGGATTACGTCAAAGGATGCGCTGACTGTCAGAGGATCAAGGTTAACAACCGACCCACAAGAGCCCCTCTACAACCGATATTCCCAATACCGGAAGCAACCCCATTCCAGACCATAGCGCTCGATTTCATCACCAAACTGCCACAATCAGCGGGATGCGATTCGATACTGACGATCACAGACCACGACTGCTCCAAAGCGGCCATATTCATCCCGTGCCTAGAAGAAATTACGGCAGAAGGAACCGCAGCCTTGTACGTAAAACACGTATTCACCCGGTTCGGACTACCGTCGCGTATTATCAGTGACCGAGATCCCCGATTCGCCTCCAAATTCGTAAGGGAACTGTGCAAGATACTAGGTATTGAACAGAACATTTCCACAGCTTACCACCCTCGCACGGACGGTCAATCAGAACGAACCAACCAGTGGCTGGAACAATACCTCAGATTCTGGGTCAACGAACGACAGGACAACTGGATCGAATACCTCCCAATGGCCGAATTCACACACAATAACTGGCCTAACGAAGCGACGAAGGAATCCCCTTTCAACCTCCTTATGGGATACAATCCACGAGCTGACTGGACAGACCGTCCCTCACCAATTCCCCAAGTAGCACTACGCCTGAAACAGTTCAGAGAGGCTAGAACGCGCGCCCAGGAACTGATGATCAAAGCGCAGCAGGGCTGGATCAAACACAAAGATACGCCCAAGTACCAAACTGGGGACTTAGTATGGCTAGAAGGCCGCCACCTACGTACTAACCAGCCAACCACAAAGCTTGCGCCCAGAAGACATGGACCATTCCAGATCACCCAGGTGATGTCCGCAGTCAACTACCGTCTAGAACTTCCCACGCAGTGGAGCATCCACCCAGTATTCCACATAGATCTTCTGACCCCCTATCGTGAAACTCCCACACACGGCCCCAACTATCAGCGCCCACCACCGGAACTGGAAGGAGGCGAAGAAGAATACGAAGTCGAGAAGATTCTAGACTCTCGGCGGTTCGGCAGAACCAAGAAACTGCAGTATTTGGTAAAGTGGCGCGGATACCCGGACTCCGATAATCAATGGGTCTCGAAGGATGACGTCTTCGCTGATGAAGCGATAAGGGAGTTCAAACATTTGAACCCCGCTAGGGAAGTGCATATAAGCACAGGGAAAACCCAAGAGACGTCCCCATCTCCTTCCCTCTCTATCCCCCACACTCATGTCCCAATCCCCAGTACAAGTCCACTATGTCCTCGACGACCTACTCCCCATCTCAGTGCAGCCTACCCTCATCGTACAAAACGCCCCAACATCATCACCCATGTCGCTTCCCCAGCCCCTTCAACCAGCAGGAAGTCGTCCTTCTTCCCCCGTACCATCCCTCCTTCCTTCGCCAAGCCCTACAGCCGTACATTCACGGGCCTCTTCGGCGCAAGGTTACGTCCCGACGCGACCTCCGTCCCGTCAAGACCAAACTACGGTACAAGAGGATCGAGAATACAACCGGTACTTGTCGGAGGAGCATTGCCCGCTCAACCGCCATATCACGTATGGGACTCACCTCACAGTTACTCACGACGAAACCCCGCCGGTATGCGACACCAACGGGAGACCAATGCGTGCTCCGAAAGCTTCTCGACCCGCGCTCCGCCGATATCAGGCGGAGGACCACAGTCCAGTTTCCCGATCTCGGGTGGAAACTCCGCCACCCCACGGGTACCAACACAACAGGGGAGTCCATTACATCCCCTTTCAGATCCGCGACGCTCAGGGCCGGCTGCACCCAGCTCGGTATACGCAGCTCGTCTTTACGGCGGACCCCTTCGTCCTCGCCTACCGACAGGGCAGCGACCAGCAGTACGGGAAATCCGTACATGCCGCGCCCGACTACGATCATCCAACCCCCTCACCCTACACCGACGACGACCTGATCTTCATAGACCAGGACAGCAGCTACCGCGAGTCCGTAGACGCCGCCCTCCTGGGCATGAAGGACCTCTCGGTCACGGCGGAGATACACCGCTACCGATGTCTTCAGGCGGGGTACGCGGCCAAGGAGGAGGAGCTGCGCAAGAAGGTAGAGGAGCTCGAGAAGATCGGCACCACCCGACGACAGTGCGTACTGCGCCTAGAGCGCGCGAACGCCATCAAGCGTATCGAGGACGAGAGGGACTCTTACCGTCCCGGAGCAGAGGAAGGGCAGAGGATAGCCACCATAAGGGAAGTCTTAGAGCGTGGTCGGTCTGGGGCCCGATCCTGAAAAGGGGGTGATGTTACGTTCGGCCCGGAAGTGGACACTGACGTCAAGGGTATGGCACCGCGTCAGCAGTATATCGTCATGGACTTATGAGATCAGTCAGCCGGGTAAGCTCCGGCGCATGTGATGGTGTACGATAACGGATCGGATCATGACTCGTAGTGACTCATACTAGGATAGCCGTACTAGGGTTCACGGTACTTACGCTATTGGCTAGTACGGATTGGAGCGGCGCTTGAAAGCCCGCGTGTAACTGTATAAGTAAAGGGCTGTGAAGACCAAGAACGGCATCTTGGTCTTCTTCCAATACCACTATCGGTTCTTCGCTCTATAGGGATCTCCCCCTTTAAGTGAGTCGTCCAGCATACCCTCGAGACCAAGGGGTTCCCTGTGACTTATCCCAACGTTCCCTTCGTGGGCAGTGGATTATCCTCTCGACGCTATCTATCACAAAGTCTTCTTCTACCTCAACGAACGCGTGGCATCCCCCTACGCTACCCTCTACATCATCGATCACCACACGTGGGACGAACTCGAGACTTCAGACACTATCCCTATCGGCGTACAACAAGGAGACGACCTCCACGCATATCGAGGATTAGCAGGAGAGTTATTCCCGCACCCTCAGTTCTACCCGCAGAGCAGAGTCAATCGCCTCTACTATCCTCTCTCTAGATTCGCCACCACCCAAGAAGCCTAAGTCAGGCAAACGTCCGTGGTAGACGTTACAAACCGGCTCATCCTCTTTCTACCTCGCGTTCCACAGTTCTACAACCTAACAGCGCTTGTAACAACGCATATCACTGTCACGGTGGGCAGGAGCAGGTAAGCGGAATCCGCTTATAGTCAACTAAGGGATCAATTAATGTCCAATATATTGACCACTTAGTTGACTTGACTGTTATCGTGAACTATATTAAGACAATGGAATAATTTGTAGACCTCTCTCTATGTGTCAAACAATTATAAATAAAAATACTCGAACAATTAGATATTTGTCGCTTGCTCAAGAGAGTTCTGATTATTTCCAAATGTATTTAAACTTAATTGTCAGGCACCAGCCAACACAAACAATTAAGTGTAAATATGCTCGGAAATAATTAGAGCTCTCTTAAGCAATAGACTAATATCTAATTGTTTGAGTATTTTTATTTATAATTTTCTGACACATAAAGAGAGGTCTATAAATTATTCCATTATCTTAATATAATTTGCAATAACAACCAAGTCAACTTAGTAGTCCATATATTGGACATCAGTCAATCTCTTATTCGTCCTCCACTTATCTGCTCCTGCCCGCCGTGTGTGGGAATTTCAAATCACAACAAGTAACGTGATGTATAAGGATTTACCTACCTTTGCCTGGCCCTCAAGGAAAACTCGTTCCAAGAGCGAATTAAATCTCTCTACGTATTGCAATTGCACAGCATGTCCCGCTTCCTTCCACACCACGTACTCTGCCTCGGGCATATTCTTACTTAAATATGCCGAATTTGATGGCCTTACTGCATGATCCTGATCTCCAGTCAGGATCAATACCTTGGGGATGATTTTGGATATCTGTGCGAGACGCTCGGCTTCCACACGGTGCGTCAACCCCGCCCACAGCTGTGAGACAAGCCCGAGGGGCTTTTGGGTGCGTGTTACGACTGCCCGTTCATTATGATGCTTGCAGGACATCAACACAATGATCGACCTCACTTGACTGAGCACGCACCATGATTTGAACTTCACGGTTTGTCCTGCCCTCAGGATCATTCTCGGCTCTCGCATCCAACCACACAGAGCTGAAACAGCTCTCTACAATGAAGGGAGTACGCCTCTTTGGGTCCTTGATGAATGGTAGCCTAGTTCATTTTTAGATGTCCGTCATGTACGCTACCTCGTTGCATTATACCTTAGGATAGTCTTCAATCCGAACCACTACTCACAATTAAGCCCAGTCTCCGTTAAAATAAGGTTCAATTCGACACACCGGAGGAATATTGAATATAGGGAGACCTCCGGCTGTCGTCACCACAAGGCTCACAGAAACAAATCTCTCAGGAATGCGATAGGCTAGCTCTATGAACAATTCAATGACGTTGGAACTAAGACGCATTTGGGTCACTAACGCACCCTGTGCAATCATACCACCGAGCGATAGTCCAACAACATGGACACTACGGTTCTCGGTCCAACCGATGAAATCGAGCAGTACAATGACATCTTCCGCCATGGCACTCGTCCTAAAGTGTTTGATAAATTACGCAACGAGGGGGTCGTCAGCCTCGGTCGAATGGGGCAGACGATAAAAGAACAGACGAGTACAACCCCTTTGGAGTGTCGCTGTTCCCTGTGCCTCTATTATCGAAGACGAGAATGGAGTATTGTGGGAGTCGACTAAAGTGTTTCACTTGTTCAGTCACTGAGTTTAAGCTATCATTTACTCTGAAGAGCCATCGTATTAATTGTGATAGGAAGGATCTGGACATGATGCTCGCCCTGTGATGAAGACTACTTTGATAGGCCCCGTGCCATGCTGTTCAAAGTACAGAGAGTGACTTTCCAGAGGCGGGTCCTGGCCCGTCGATGTTGCCACAAGGCAGAGACCTGTGCGGATGCAGGTGGCTGGGTCGTGAATAGTAAGCCATTGCTGCTGAGGTGCGTCCTGGCCGGTAGTCATGACGGTTTGTGGATGAGTGAGCACTGAGTGAATTCATGTGATTGCGACTGGACATGAACGAAGCCGGTCCACTGCTGGACCCATTGTTGTACGGGTCTGTTTCGAGGTCAGAGGGGTCCTGGTCCATGGGTCAATGGGGCCATTGGCTAGATCCGGTCGTATCCAGGCTTTTCTCGTTTCCCGCCCCCATGTAGCCGAGTTGCGCCGCCCATTTGGGGACCAGGGGCAACCACCGTGATGGTGGGCCATCCGATGGGACCCACGTGGCAAGAGACTCCGGAGCTGTGTGGCGCAGTTTACCCTACCAGGCTGGGGTGATGGGCGTCTGACTACCGGTTGGAGTCACCCTGGCGCGGGACGAAATATTTTGGTTTCCACCTTCAGGTTTCTGCCTGCATAACGAACTCGTGCTCAAGCAGTGTGACGTCTGTGGGTGCACGCGCACGCCGCCGTCAAACACGTATGATCGCGTACGCATGCCTTCGGAGGCGGCGCCCGCACAGATGGCCAGGAGCGCGGCTGCAGATTGGACGAGTGTCTCTATGGTGTTTGCGTCTGAGTGGTGGTGGTTTGGTGGTTTGCGCGATGCGGTCAGCCACCGTATGCTCGAACGCGTCGGCCCAGAAAGCGGCACGTGACGCTCGACCCGATGTCAGGCTCGGTGTTATTGGCGGGTCCTCCTCTTCGACACGCTCCGCAAATTTTAGGATTGTAGACGGCCTGGAGATATTGGATGTCCGACGGGTACCGTGCCGAGAGCCTTGATGGGGGGAAGCCGCGAGGTTGAACAACTGCTGTCATTCCGATTCGACGACTCGGAGGTCGTCAGTAGTACAGTAGTTGTTGGTGGCTGGGAAAGAGATGTGCGGTCACTGGCCCGGCTGACCGGAATATTTGTCGCGTGGATCTGTTTCCATTTCGGCCATCCACCGTCGCAGGCAAATGGCGACATCACTCAACTTGGACCTCAGTTACATCGCAGCGCCGATGGTAAACCAATCGGACACTCCGTTTCGGGCTCTCGCCCACCGGCACGGGGCAACGTTAACGTACACCGAAATGCTCAGACCGGCTCGTCTTCTTTCGGATCCTGACTACCTCGCGTTCCACCGCCGTGCTCTGGAACTGGGTCGACCTTCCGCCGGACCGGTCGTAGTTCAAGTGTGTGGTAACGACCAGGATGAGATTGTTCGCGGTGCGAAGACGGTCGTGGATCTCTGTGATGGCATCGGTCCGTTGGCTTGGGCAATCTATGTCTTTGTATCACTCTGAAGAAAGTATGTGTGAAGCGATGTAGATCTGAACCTCGGATGTCCGCAAGACATTGCTCGAGAGGAACACTTCGGAGCGTACTTGTTAGCAAAGAAAGATTGGCCCCTCGTTCAGGGCATTGGTGAGCCCCGCCCGCAACTCGTTCCCAGCGCCGCTGAACACACCACAAGTCTCGTCTCTATCGCGTTCTCTGAGCGTCCCTGTCTCTGCCAAGCTACGACTCTGCAGCCCTGTGTCATCGACGCTCGCACTCGCGAGTAATCTCGAAGCATCAGGCGCAGCTTTTCTCGCGTTGCACGCACGCCACCCATCGGCACGCCGGCGCAGGCAAGGAGCGGCTGATCTGACGGTGGTGAAAGCCCTCGTCGAGAGTATCGGCGTCCCGGTCGTCAGTAATGGTAATGTCCGTACCTGGGACGACGTGTCACAAAATGTGGAATTTACTGGCGCAAGTGGTGTCATGGTGGGTGAGACTCTGCTAGGCAATCCCTTGTGAGTGGACGTCCGATCAATATACATGTACCATTGACACTTGAAGCAGCCTCTTCGAGGGTACACTTCCTGATCCTGTCTCTGCATCCCTAGAGTATCTGGAGCTGTGCAGAACGTACCCTGGCACTGCCACATTAAAGACCGTACAGACTCATATAAGACACTTCATGGAGCACCAATGGTGGGTATTAGCGATATCGATCTAGCACCATGAGTGACATTCTGCAGTCGGCGACGCACGTGGTTTCCCCAGTTTCGCACAAGACTCGGACAATGCACAACCACGGAGGAAGTCGAGACACTCTTGAAAGAGAAAGTAAGACGATGGCACAAATTAAAGGACTGCTCCGTATCACGGGGCGGGGGTGAGACAATGGACGAGGATGTGGACATAGAGGCTGAGGGTCGTAAATTGACGGAGGTTTTACATGGTGGGTTGTTTGATGACCACGACGCGCTGATGTTATAAATGTAAACATTCCGGCCGAAGCAGAAAAGTCATGAGCAGCCGTGTTCACGATATATATCAGGGTACAGTAGAAACGACGGTACTCGCATGCCCGCTAGTCGATCAAGTACTTACGCTTGAAGAACGAGCGCAGGTGCATTATCTGCCATGCGCCGAGTGCAAGCAGTGCCACGATTGTGAACCAAGCGAAATTTTGCACACGAAGATTCGTCGATACTGAAATGTCTGTCAGCCGGACCGCTATATGTAGAACACATTGGAGAGAACACACTGTTCGTGCCCTGAAATCGCTCTTCCCGTTTCTTAAGGTAGTCCATCTCGTCCACAATCTCCTTGACAATCCCCTCGAGCTTACGCATCTCCGTCTCGAGCCCGGACAAAGATTCTTGGTTCGCAATGGCGCTGTTAGGAAATCTCATGTCAGGACACCCAACGCTATGCGCGCCGGGAAAAGGCGCACTTATAGTCCACAGCGTCGGCACCAATGTCAACGTCCAAATCAATGATGCGCGCTTTTGTCTTAGCTTCATGTGCCGGCACGTCTGTGCATACCCTCGCATTAGTCGACGTCGAACGAAATGTACGCCCGACGCACCGTGATCCAAATAATTCTTGAAGCACACGCCAACCTCGCCCTCCGAGTGGGAGGTAATTGCTAACCTTGTTTCACTCTTGATATCCTTCTTATGCAAATATACGTTCTTTTGAGGACTCGAATCAACAATTTCGATGTCCACACGTTGGCCGGTACCAGGACCGACGTTTGCGGTGACGATGACGAGTGCGTTCGTGTGAGCTGCGTTCCAAATGCATTTTGGTGGTGGATAGCGGCTTGCCGGAAGGGAAAACTTGATAGCTCTTGTGGGATGCGAGAGAATTAAGACGCTTATTAGAGTAAGAAACAGAAGTGTTGGTTGTGACGAGAGCATCGCTACTGTAAGTAAGAGAACGTGTCACACGCCGCAAACCGAGGCAGCCTTCGAGTCCCGTGAGAACTTTCTTAATTTGGCATGTGCTACACCGACTACCTCAAGAGACACCCGCCATTCTTTTCAGCACCGCAAATTCACTTCTACCTGTGGCTTTGCAGAGAGAGTAGAACTTGGAATTGGGGTTGGAGAGTAAGACGGTCGGGCTGTCGAATTCTACTATACGTCCTTCTTCTAGGAGCATTACCTTGTTATGTTATTGTAGTTAGTTTAGGACCAACTGGTAACATCGAAACGCACCCTGTTGTAATCGATCACAGTGCGAAGGCGGTGTGCTATAGTAAGGATGGTGCTCTCGGCAAACTCACTGGCGAGAGTGTGAGCGGTGAGAAACATCCAGTACAGTGGACCTGCTTACTGTCTAATGGTTTTACTGATGAGTTCGTCAGTAGCATAGTCAACACTGTTGCGCCGCGTTAGTCAGGATCTTGGTGATGGACGTCAGGATTCACCTAGCAGTCGCCTGATACAAGCGTGTCAGTTACTCGGGCGGCTGAAGAACTGATATAAAGTTGCGAACCTCGTCCATGACAAGCACTTTTGAGCGCTTCAAGATGGCTCTGGCCATACAAAGTAGTTGTTTCTCGCTGAAGGGTATTAGAACATGTCGCAAAGCTGCAAGGATGACTCGTTTACCCAGTCGAGAAGTTCTCGCCACCTTCTGATACAGGCGAGTCAAGGTCGCGGAACACGTTGATGTTCACACTGTCTTCTTGTGACTCATCGTCCCCAGATGGAATCAAATGAACGCGTCGCAGAGCTTCATACTAAGTACGACAAGTGAGTCGTGGTAAAAAGCGGGGCAGTATCAGATGAGACTTACAATCTCGGCATCTTGATATTCTTCGAAGACGTCCAGGGTAGAGCGCAGGGTTCCACTCAGGATAGTCGGGTCCTCTAAAAATCAGAAAGTGTTTAGTTTGAATACGTTGTGACAGAGGCATCGCGTACGAGGTATGATCGTCAGCTTGCTCCGGAGATCAGTCAGTCCAATTTTAGATATATCGATGCCGTCAATTACAATCCGCCCCTCGGTTGCTTCAACGAAGCGGAAGAAGGACAATGCCAAAGTACTCTTTCCCGAACCGGTACGACCCAAGATTCCAACCTACGGAAATAGTCAGATCAGGACTATCGCGTTGATCGACTATATTGACCTTTTCGCCAGGTTTGACGGAGAAATTCAGGTTATGCAGGACATCCGGGAGCTCAGGCTAGTAACAGATGATGAGGCGGAAGTAACGTGAGGATGTCGTTACTACTTACTGCGTATCTAATCACAAGATTTTCGCATTCAATTTCTCCGTTGGATGGCCACGATACTGGTGGGCGCGGCTCTATGAATTCCGGGGGCTCTACTTCGAGGTCTGAGTATTCTTTCACCCGCTCAAGTGCAACCTATTTATGGGGTCAATTCCACTGGGTGGACTGACAGCAGGAGGTGTCGCACCATAGACTGCTCAAGGCTGACAAACCGTCGAACCTGTTATGTATCGTCGATACCTGAGCACACAGATCATGAATGTGTCATACCATGAACAAAATCTATGTAAAAGATCAGTATTTTGTCTGATATCAGACGGCGACACTCACATCGTTCGTGACGGTGGACGCAAAAGCGAGAATAAAGCCCGCGAGGGCAGCATCAATGGTCGGTGTAAGAATTGATACGAAGGCTGCCAGGCCAACGATGACAGCCGAAAGAAGGTTGAACCGAATGGAGAGCCACCTGTTCACTGTACGAATATCATGAGGCGTAGAAACATGGTATTACACGCATTATATGCTCACCTCCCCACATCCAATAGTACGGATTAGTGTTCTGTGGTTCGTCGTCAGACTGTTTTCAGGGTACTGTCGTGGGTGCACCAACCGTATCGACACACTTCAGCATGTCGCGCAGGAACTTCGAAGACGCTCCAAAAGCACGTATGATTGTGACGCCGGATATCGTTTCGCCATAAATTGAATACAAAGGCGAGCGCGTGACCGAATCTGATGGTGTTAACCCAACGTTGACAGAGAGGATTTTGGGATACAGAAACCTACCCAATCGTCGCATGTCTCGAGAGGTTTGGCCATAAATCTATTTCTAGATGAGTTGTAAACTCTATGTGCGTACGGCTACAACCCACTTTCGACACTGTTAAAGGGATAACTTCAGGACCTTTGCGGTGGTGTGGTTAAAATTTACTTACCGTTCCAGTACAGCGAGCCGATAACGAGTATGACCAAGAAGAATCGAGGACCTCCGACGATGCTGAGGGCGATAAACGTCGTCATGACAGAGAGGCCGTTCACTGTACTACGACCGAAGTTATCGGAAAGACTGCTATCAATGCCTGCCTTAGGGTAAGATGGCGGTCGTTGTAATATGAAATGAGAGGTGTGACCTTCGAAATCTTTCCCGAAGCGGTTGAGGAGTCTTCCGCGAGAGACGGTGTCGTGGAACCGGATATTCGCAAACAATACGGTTTCCAGGAGCTCTGCGGTCGAATAAGCAATACACAAAATCCCACGAACGGAGGATACGACATACTTTTATACAACACGGTGGATGCGTGGATTGAGCCCGTGTCTAGCATGCGGTAAGTCAAAGTACGCGTCGAGAGACTAGTCACCACACGAACAAAGGATATACCAGCGAATAGTCGTGAGAATAAGGCCTATTCATCTCAGGAGTTAATGATCGTGTGGTCATTTATGATATTTGAACGAACCAACGCCAGTTATCTGTAGACAGATAAATGATATATAATAAACTCGGGAATCAGGGATGCTCACCGCTGCGTAGACTCCTATATAAAACATTGGATCCCGTGGCACACGATCACCCTGAGAGGCCCCTGACCAGTAACTGCGAAACCTTTTAAATCTGATACCGCAGCGTCGGTCGATGGGCATACCTCAGCCAGCCATTTTCCGCGACTGGGCTAGCAGCTGCGAACAAAAATGAAACAGCGAACATAAGCCAGTAAGGGTTTTGCCCGCAGGCTTTGAGGTAGGTCTCCCACACCGGGCGGCCAATTCTGCCTACTGCTCTCGTTTCCTCTTCGACCAACTTGCGAGGTCCTTTCTTCTTAGGACTGGGCTCTGCGTCAGCAACGGGGGTCTCAGCACCGGACGAACTGTCTTCTGATCGCATTTTGGAACTCGAGGGGCCGTCCTCCTTGCTGTCGTCTTTTTCAGTTTGCAGGGTCATATCCTCAATGGCCTGCTCTGCCCCAGCTTCTGCTTCGTCCTTTACCAAAGAGTCACTCGCTCCGGACTGTGCAAGGCGGTCTATTACGCCAGACGACTGGAAACCTTGGCGATCGCCTTTGAATAGTACGCGACCGTTCTCCAAAGCCACGATATAACTAGCGCCAGGTGCGCACAGTTGCACATGGTGGGAGACGAGAATAACGGTCCGTCCGCGCATCAAATCGCCTTTGAGACATTCAAAGTAGAGGTGATGAGCGGTGTGTGCATCAACTAGCCGCTGAGGAATTAGCCGTGCCCAACATTGGGGAGGATCGCATGGCACTCACCGGCTGAAAGGACGTCATCAAGGAAGAGGGTGGATGCACGAGAGTAAATGGCTCGAGCAAGTGAGACTATGGAAAAACTGCGTTGAGGAACGTCGAACGGATCTGTTGTACGTAAAAAGCTCACTGCGCGCCTTTTGTCCACCAGACAGATTGACCTATAAAACATGTCAGTGTCATCTCGCAGGCAAGAGAGGAAGTACGTACTCCGCGTTCTCCAATTTCTGATTCATCGCTGTCCTCGAGAATCTTGAGATCGTTTACGAGCGCGCACACCTCAAGAGTTCTCTGGTAGCGCTCCTCGACGTAGGGAAGGTTGAACAAGATATTTTCTACGAAATCGGCCGTTAGCATGCTCAGAGGAGAGGCTGGTACTAGTGCGTCACCCTTGATCGAAGCATTGCGCAACCACGCACTCTGAGACGAATAGAGGGATGAGTATATAATCATCGTCTCAGTGAGTAAAAACTAATGCCGACCTGAGGAACATAGGCACAGACACCGTCGACTACCCATTCATCTGGGGAAGGAACGACACCGACGAAGGAGGCTATCGCGTCGGGTGGTGTTTGGGGGCATAACATCTGGCCAGTGAGAAGATCCGCCTCGCCGAGAAGTGCTGTGCCCCCATCAGTGGAAGCAACCACGGTAAATCACCACATCCGCACGTACCAAGAAGTAGGAGAGTTTTACCACTGCCCAGTTTGCCACAGACAAGACTCAATTCGCCTTTAGGAAAGACAATGTTAAGATCCATTAACATGAACTTTGTCTTCGGTGTGGACGACGCGCTGGACACTGTACTCGTAGTGGCAGTGCCAGAACGTGCACGGTCCCGTGGCCATGTCACTGTGGCGCCTTGGAAGGCGATTGGAGAAGGGTTTCCACCGAGCGGTGGAACCAGGGCAACCTCAACCGCATGAAGATACTTTTCAATGCGTCGGAGAGAAACGAAGGACTGCAAGAAAGAATCAGGCAATGCGACAGCACGATGCCACTGGCGAAAGCACCTGAAGCATGTTTATTAAAGTCTCAGGAAGCGCATTCAGAGCGAACTTCATCTCAGAGAAGACTGGAGAGACCCAATTGAAACCAAACAATTCGAGGTCACGAGAGACACTTACCAGCAACCTACAATTATGGCACAATTTTCGTCAGTAAGCGATTTATAGCTGTTGAAGGTTACTCTTACGGAAGTAAACGCCACTGAGGGTGTTAGGGTCTGGTTCTTGATCACGGCGAAATGAAAGAAAGCTACCAGGGTAACGATCATGGGAGAAGCATTCCTGGCATACCAGGTCGGAAGGAGCCTGCAAGGAGCGAGGCTTTGCTCACCATATCGCATTCCAGAGAACCTTTTCAAAGTACTTAATCGACCGAGAGCTAATAATGTCATATGAGACCGCACCTCGATGATATAATTGAGCTTCTGGAATTTCAGCTCCTTTTCCCTGATCTTCAATACGCGTTTCTCAAAATTACGTTCCCACGCCATGAACTGAGACCATCAGTTTTATGAGCCGAGTAGAAGGGATGGCCGGTACCTTCAACATCCGAATAGCGCCTAGAACCTCATTCATTAGAGCAACGCGCTCGTCCCTCGCCTTCATAAGATTCTCTTGTGCACCGACGACAACCTTGCCAGCAAAGTGATTCAACGGTAAGAATAGGCAAGTTACCGCGAGTCCCACAAAAGCAGATGAACCAAGCAAGCTATACAAAAAAATTGTGCCAATTATGATCTCGATAGGGGAATCTTTGACGCAGGTTGAGAAGGTGGATACAGTGCCGCAAGCAGGTACGACGCACCGACAAGTGTGAAGATATGCCAGCTAAATTCGCTGACCCTATCCACGTCTGTTGTCATAAGTGTCATGATTTGTGCCTTGCTGGAAAAATCCCCTTCATCATCCTTCTCAGAGCTTTCTGACGCTGTGTCGGTAATGTTCTTGTCCTTGTCCTTATTATCAGACGGACCCGAGGACGAAGCGACATCTTTTCTGACTAGCGTCTTGGCAAAGAGAATCGAGTTTAGTTGTACACGTATGCCAACTTGCAGCGTCGTAGTTGAAAGAGACCACATCTGTCCATTAACTAACGCGCTTCATGGTCAGTTCCGCGGTGCAGAAAGACAGAGAGAATACATACTCAGATAGATGGACGCAGTTCCAACGAACATGCAGAAAGAATAAAACCACCCCCAGCTCCGGTCGTGCCTTTCGGGATCCGTTTCGAGGTATTTGACCAGCTGCTGCAAGAAGAACGGAGGGGCATAGTAAAGCACCGCCCCTATTGAAGCTAAGGTCATCTGTGCTATAAAGCTTGTTCTGTTCACACGCGCAAGTCTGTATGCAAGCTCCCAGCCACTGCCAGGGCGAATCTCCCAGAGGAGGAATTGTCTCAGGCGCGTAGTTGAAAGCGTAGAGCGCATGGAACGGAAGAGATAGGTGGCACGCATGGTTCCCGGGACAATTGGCAAATCGCCAATATCTAGCGATTCAGCAGTGTTACCGAGCATTACGACTTTGGTGGTATACGAGAACAGAAGTTGGTCCCAGACCGACGCGCCTGTGCCCACGGTCAGTTATCGTAATAATAATAAAATGGACGAGAAACACAAACCTGTGACACCGGAAACGTTGTCCATGGCTTGATTTGTAATTGCGGCCACGGTTTTCTCAGAGTATATGCGTGAAACGGGAAAATGGAGAGCAGGGCCGAGCGGTGTGGTAACCGCGATGAAGGTGGAGGACGCGTACAGACCGAGCACGACATACCAAACAATTTGCATAAAGCGGGGTTGAGAACCATCAGCGAGTATAGAAGTGGAGACTCGGTTACTGGGGAACAAAGCCGTGAACCCTAGTAACACAAAAGCAAGAGCTGAGAGTGCGGAGAGGTGTATGGTTCTTCTCGTGTGTGAATGAATTGTGCTTTTGCCGATGGACCGGGCAGCAAGGACAGAGAGGTAGACGGAAAATGACACATGAAGTAGATGGGTGGCAATAATGGCTGAGGACGAGAACGAAATTGAATAGCCCAGTGATACGGTCTGAATGGATATGATGACAGCAAAAGCAATGACAAGCAATGCCCCTCGGAGTTTTGCCTAGGAAAGGAATAGGTAAAAGGATGCACATCCTGACGACTGAACTCACGTTTGCCCAGAAACCAGCCTCGTCTATGGGTTCTCCGTCAATGATGTCTTCCGGCGAAGTGACGTCGAAGGGGTCAGGTCGAGACTCCAATGGACCATCCGAAGATATGGGAAGAGCGATTTTGCCTTGCTCCGAAGCGGATAATCCTCGGAAAGCAAGACTAAGAAGGCCAGTGCCCGCGAGGGTGGCGGCGACTGGAAGTTGGAAGTTCAATGGCATGCTGGCGGCCAAAAGGGTGCCTTTCCGTGCAGACCCCGCGTGAATCTCTACTGGGGTACTGTAGGTAGTCACAACAAGACGAAGACGCGTTGAACGCGTCCGAGCGAACGAATCAAACCATACTCCGGTCGGGTCACGGCCCCGAGGCTGTTCTCTCACACTCTCACTATCACACTCACTATGACAGGCCAACAAAATGATGGGATTGTGATCGATTCATATCACCAACAAAACAAAACCAGTGCTCTCGTTTCAAGCTTAAGACTAGCATCGACGCATTTCCCCCATAGAAAAAGTATAGCCTCCAACGCTGATGCGCTGATGCATCATGATACGGCGAATCGCCGTCACGGTTTCACCCGTATACAATGATATTTTTAGTTACCTTCACCCCCTGGTATTTAGGCCTCAGTCGTTCCTGGCAACAAACGGTCACTGAAGCGCACTCTCTACGCGTTCCCATTGGCCACAGGCAGTAACCAACTGAGCACCGCATCTGTCTCCAGCGGCAGCGCATCTCCATATGCGCGTTCTCGCGCTAACTCGGATAGTGTCAGATCTGTTGTTCCTCCAGCGGCCACCAAGACATATAAAAGTTCATGGACCCACTCCCCGTTACTGGCAGTCTTCCACTTTCCACTTTCCACTTTTCCCTTCTTTCATTCCTGCTTTTCCCTTCTTTGACTGTGTCTTGATGACCATCATTCTGACCCCCTACTGGTCCGGCGGTGTGCAAAAGCTAAAACTAGAGCCCCAACGTACGTCATGGCCTCCTGTGTGACTCGAGTTCGTATTGACTGTCCTGTTGCCGCAGCACCTCCGCCACCACCTCGTGGTCACTTACCTCCTGCATTCAACGACTCGCTGCACGCTGCACGTTGTCTCGCCCAATTTCGTTCAAAAGACAAACCTATTGAAAAGTATATTTATCTTGCACAACTCAAACACGCAAACGAGGGCTTGTTCTATCGATTGTGTTTGGCTAACTTATCTGTGCGTAAGATCTGATGTTCAACATCCGGATAGTCGGTATTGAACCGGAGATAGGAATTTACGCCTACTATATACACCCCCACCGTTGGAGATGCGTGCATCCAGCATTCACACATTTTTCGTCACCCCGAAGGCCTGGTACGTCACGTGGTGTGTCATCGTGCGCGTGTATCGACAATTTGTTCCAGTATATTTCCATCAAAGACAAAGGTAGAATTGGAGACATCCTGAGGAGCTGGCCGCACCAGGATGACGCAAGGATCTCTGTAGTCACGGATGGTGAGACTTGTTTCATTCTTTTGTCGTCTAAAGACTAATAGTGCGTGTCAGGCTCACGCATCCTTGGCCTGGGAGATCTTGGGGTTAATGGGATGCCCATCTCCATTGGTAAACTGTCTCTTTATATTGCTGGAGCAGGGTATGTATTTGCACGTGTTTTTAAACACCCGAAAATCATTAACATGAGCAATTTAGGATCCGTCCCTCATCTACAATCCCGATCTGTCTCGATCTCGGAACCAACAATCAAAAGCTCTTGGACGATCCGTTGTATCTTGGTCTTCGACAAAGGCGGGTCTCAGATGAAGACATGACCGAGTTTATGGAGGAGTTCATGCTCGAAATGTCCCGCGCATTTCCCAAACTCCTAGTACAATTCGAGGTCCGGGAACCCAACTTTTCATAGTTGTGTCTTACTGATGCACTTCACTTAGGATTTCTCCACCGAGCACGCCTTTCACTACCTAGACTCCTTCCGGAATCGTTACCCACTTTTCAACGATGATGTGCAAGGCACCGGCGCTGTAGTTCTGTCCGGTTTTTTGAACGCCGCCAAGCTCTCCTCGGCTGCCTCCGGTCAGCCTCTGACATCCCACCGAGTCCTCTTCCTAGGTGCGGGGTCAGCCGGGGTAGGTGTGGCCATGCAACTTCTCAGTTTCTTCAAGTTGCAAGGCCTCTCTCAAGAGGAGGCGAAAAGCCGTATCTACTTGGTTGACTCCCAAGGCCTCATCTTCGATTCTCGAGGACCTATGGCAGAGCACAAGAAGTGTAAGGGCACCTTTCTGGACATGTTTCTTTTGTCTTATGACTCCTTGTGACGTAGACTTCTCTCGGAGCGACTACAATGGTCCGCCTTTAACAAATTTAACCGACATCATTGAGTATGTCAAACCGACGGCTTTGCTCGGTCTTTCCACCATAAAGGTCATTATCCCCAATCGTCTTATCTGGATTCGCTCCTGACATTGACATGTTTTCAGGGCGCTTTTAATCAAGAAGTCATCGAGGCGATGGCTGCTATCAATGCGCGCCCTATAATATTTCCCCTCTCCAATCCTGTCCGCCTCTCTGAGTGCGAGTTCCACAAAGCCCTCAGGTTCACGCAAGGTCGTGTTATCTTCGCTTCGGGGTCACCGTTCCCCGATACCGTGTGGGATGGCCGGGTCCGCTACCCTGGCCAAGGCAATAACATGTATATATTCCCAGGTCCGTGTCAATTTGGCTCATGCCGTACACTCCTTCCTGATAACTTTGTTTGATATAGGCCTGGGCTTGGGAGCAATCCTATCTCGTGCGGGCGTTGTCACGGACGCCATGGTTGAGGCTTCTTCCTTGGGCCTCGCTGATTCCCTCACCCAAGAGGAACGTGATTCTGATCTTCTCTATCCCCGTCTGGAACGCATTCGCGAGATAAGCGCCTTCATAGCCACCCGCGTTATCCGCAAGGCCCAAGAAGAGGTAAGCAGCCAATTTTCGCATGCGGGCGGCCGAACTTACCGCCGGATGCTTTAGGATGTGGACAGAAATAGCGATTTGCGCTCGCTCAACGATGCACAACTCCTAACGTATGTAACAAGCAAGATGTGGAACCCGTGATCGGTCCTCCTTTTCTATGACTTGTATTTCTGCGATAGTTCAAAAAATGGTCTAGATATGCACCTTACGTTTAGAGTTCGAAACAACAAACAGACCGCCTGCGGAATCGCAAGCGCCCGTAAAAGTGGTTGATTACCGCTTGTTGCGAGCAAGGCGTTTCGCCAACATGACCTCGTTCCCGTGTATCCGTGTAATAACCTTGCGGGGACCTGAACCTTCAGTTATAAATCATCCATTACTCCCGATAATCGGAAACCGATGACTAACCACCAGGCTGGCTATTTCTGCTGCTTCGAGAATTCGTGAGCGCACAGAACGACAGCACCGAGCCCTTTCATAATCGCAATAGGACTTTGTGGTGGGGCTGCTCCATAACCAATCGATGTGGATCCCTGCAACCTTTGATGTCATTGCTTATCGTGGGTAAGTCATGCATGACACAGATCCCTCATGGTGCTCGTCACCCTTTATTTAGATGGGCCATAGGGCCGCCCTTGGGTAGGGTGTGAACACCCAATCTTCGTTGCGCGGGCCTGAGCCATCCAGAAAGATATCCGAACGAGTACTTTTTTTTCACTTGCGTGTCACAGCCGTAAAACATTTTCTCCTTTTGAATGGTCACTGGCCACGAGAATTTATCGAAAAGTTGGTCGACTGATTGCGCTGAATAGTCACGACAACGCGAGCGGCGGCGATTCCGAGCCCAGCTGTGTGTGCCAAAAAAGCAACTAGACGACGGAGACGGTAAGCGAGCATCGAGAACCGGTTGCTGGGGACTATTGCACTGTACTTATTTTCCCTTGGATGGGGGAACTGCGTCCTTAGTTGGGTCGAGGGTCCCTGCCCTGCCGCCTTCTCTCTTCTGAGGCCCACACCAAGCTCCGATGTTTTGCAGGGAGTACGGGCCAAAGGTCCCTCTAGACCCAAAAAAGGAAATGGAATATATGCACTTGGTCATCCGGTTCATCACAGATGATCTTTCCTGAACCCGTAACGCGTAATGGGTGTACAAAACTCGTTCGATCGCACGTTCATCATGTGCACGTCTAGGCACTGACAGAGGACCATGAGGCCTCTATGGAAATGTCGCCCTCCATGTAGGTAATCTGCGCACTAACGTCCCACAGCGCCGTCAGACACACACTCGGTCGGGGGCCCGGCGTTTGGGGAAACAGTCTCGTCGGCGGTCTCCCCATACTGTCCGGTGCTGTAGCATATCGCGTTCGTTCGCTAGACGCCGTCCGCTTGGCGACCGCTGACCGTTGTAACTGAAGCAGGTTGAGTAGGCGATGGGCTACCGGATATATTCCAACACAGACTCACGCCGCATGCCACAGGGATGAGATCTTACGTCCATGCTTCATCACTGTACTTGTGGGGGCAGGTCCTTTGTCCCCATACGGACCGTCGTCTCGACCCTCTTTGCCAATCCCTGGCTGTCCGAGCGGCTTCTATAGACTGGTCAGGACCCTGAAAAGTAGTTCTCTTCTATGACCTGGGCGGGGGATCAGATTTTCGACACGCCACTTCTACAGTGCCCCACGGCCCGGCCAGCGCACAGAGTCAGCTGGATGGGGGCCGGTCCTTTCGGCGAGAACTATTCGCGTTATCGCCCTGGCTGCCCCCACGACTGTGGTTGTGTGGTTGCCCCAAAACGATAAATCACCACGCTCCAGGCGCGTTAATCACCGCGTGAGTGATTAATCTGGGGATGCTCTGGGAGAACTACAGCACAAAAGGGATATTGAGTTGTTGAGCAGTATTAGATCGAATCTCACACGACAACCTAACCTCGACGTGTGGCGTCCTACACCGTCTGGCTATCGGGCTGATTTCCCCCCAATTCCACCCCACCCTCAGGCCTCATCCTGCGCGACTTCAAGGTCACAGTAAATTCAATTCCTTTTTTTCTTTATGTATTCGGTTGGTGATGTGCTCGAATGGTCAGCTCTTCGATGCGCATGCGGAGCGGCAAATCCCCCTTTTAACGCATTTTCGTCTCGCGCACACGGCGCTACGGCGTCCCCACCACACCCCGATCCGCTTCGGTGCTTTCTGTAGTCCGTCCGAACCGGATCGACAGCCAGTCAGCCACTAGCCCGCCCCGTCCCCGCCGCACCACACCATTTTTCGCCAATTCCATGGCTGAGAGAACGTCTGGTCGTCGAGACGTGAGGGGAGTGTTCCAACCACGAGCGATTATTTTACGAGTTTTGCATCTTCAATTTAATTTAATTTAATTTTTTCCT